>PVLC010004018.1:0-43227 GCA_004027655.1 Graphiurus murinus | reverse complement strand
TATATATGATTATTATATATATATGGTGTGTGTGTGTGTAAATACAAATATAAATCAGGGCTTATAATTAGTGGGCACCTAGTTGATCAAGTGAACATATATTTGTTACTTAAACTCAACTTGGCTCTCCCTGTTATGCATTTCCTATTAGCCAATCTATCTATGTCATGAGTTTAGGACCACATAGATTTGCTTGTTGCATGTAACATTGTGCTGTAAGGGACACAAGTGTCTCCTGGATGAACCAGACCTGTCTCAGAATAACATTTCTTTGAGTGACTTTAGTTGCTGGTGTCTGGGCTTGATTTACTCTCCATCCCCCAGTTAAGGTTCAAACCAGGGACACTCTACCACTGAACTGCATCTCCAGCCCTTTTTATTTTTTATTTTAAGACAAGATCTTGCTAAGTTCCCCAGGCTAGCCTCAAACTTGTGATCCTCCTGCCTCAGCCTCCACGGTTGTTGGGATTACAGGCGTGTCTACCATTCCTAACTCTGACTTACATTTTTGCCTCTATTTTAAATTGATGTATATACTGACTTCTGATACCTGCTATTTCTCATCCCACCTTGTCTCCCTTGATTTCTGATCTCTGTGTTCTCTGACCTCTGGTAATTGTATGACTTCTATTACTGTCACCATAAATGTCGCACTCAAAGGCTCTCCTCTTTTGGCTATACTATTTTTGGTGACATAGCCCACCTAGTATGGATCTAGCATCTCTAATATACGTAGAGTGATTATATGAATCACAAAACTATTCTTCATTTTAAAAATAATTCATATGGCAGGTGTGGTGGTGCATACCTGTAACCTCAGTACTTGGGAGGCTGACACAAGAGAATCACAAGTTCGAGGCCAACTTCAGTAATTTAGCAAGACCCTCAGCAACTTAGTGAAACTGTTTCAAAATAAAAAATAAAAAAGGCTGTTCAATCATATGTTCAATCCTCAGTATCAAAAAATGAAAAATAAAAATAATTCATGTGATATTTCCTTTAAATATTTATTCCTTTGGAGTGTTTAAAATATGGTGTGAATTATAAAATTTTGATTTATATATTACTTCCCAATACAATTATCATATGAAAGCAAAGCTTCAATGTCATTGTACAGGGGAAATGTACACCTCAGAGTCAGTTGGACAGATATGGATTTAAATTTCAGCTGCATAAATGAGTTATGTGATCTTAGGTTTATTAATTAACTTCTCTGAGACTCAGATTCTTACTTTTTAAAATATTTGTTTATGGAATTAAATAAAATATTGCACAAAGCCACTATATCTATCATAGATTCTCATTTAATTTTTTAAACTCACTATATATAAGTAAAATTATAATTCATTATGACTAAACATTTTACTCACTCAGAATGCATGGATACCAGTGTTTATATTTTTCAAGTGAAAGATTAATTCTTTAAATGAGAGGGAGAAAGAAGGAAAGAAACCTATATAATACTTTTCTACTAAGTTGCCAAGGCTGGCCTGGAACTTGTGATCCTCCTGCCTCAAACTTCCAAGCAGCTGGGATTACATGTGTGCACCACCACATGTGGCTATATGTTATACTTTTCATGAACAGATTGCTTATAGTTTTCAAAGAATTATGTGAGGTTTTTCTTTGTTTTTTATTTTGGAAAAATAATTTTTACATTATTTCACATATTCATTCAAAAAAATTCTTTTAGTAAGAAAAATAAGAGTGTCATACCACTAGCTATGAACTCTAAATCAAGATTAGGACTTCACAAGTTAAATTCCTTTCACAATATGTTAATGGATATTAGGTAAGAAAAATTAAATAAATATGAGAATTAAGTTCTGTCAATATCGTGGCATAGTATAAAGTAAACTTTTTATGTACCTAATTAATAATATATCATACAATTCATGGCATTATACATTCAATAAAATAAGGTAGACTTTCCTCAAAAGTCACCATGCATATCAAACGATCCAGGAAATCTGTTGAAGACATCAATTTAGGATGAGGAAGTCAAGAGTTTAGTATTTGAGCTGGGCATGGTGGTCCATGCTTGTAATCCCAGCATTTGGGAGTCTGAGACTGGAGGATCCGGGTTCGCAGCCTAGTGAGGAACTCCACAACTTAGTGAGACCCTGTTTCAAAATAAAGAATAAAAAATAGGGCTGGGGGTAGAGCTCGGAGGTAGAATGCCTCTGAGTTCAATCCCCAGTATCACACACACAGAAAAAAAAGAGTGTAGTATTCCTGCTCTGAACTGGATCATTCTCCTGCTATCAACAAGAAACCATCACACTCTTCAGGATGTTAATATTTTAAAAAATCTCACAAAGCACTACTATTTTTTTATTTATGAAGCTATTTCTAAAATGTTATCTTGTTTTTAGAAAGTAATGTCTACTCCAAATTTCTAGACAAACAGTTAACCCAAAGCCAAAAGAAAAAGAGAAGAAATTGCTTTTCTCAAATTTCAACCCACTGCCACCACCTACCTACCTTTCCCTTTCCTGAAAAGATTTGGACAACTACACAAAGGGTGCAGGGTATAGCTTGGTGGTACACATGCTTGGCATGCACAAGGCCCTGGGTTCAATTAATCTCCAGTATGAAAGAAGGAAGAATGAGAAAAAGAGAGAGAGAGAGAATGAATAACTACAAAATGTAAAAAGAGAAAAAAGCCTCCATCTACCAAACAAATTACCAGCACATTCTACAAAACCGCATAGTGCTTAGCATTGATTATTGTACATAAAAGAAACTCAGTTATTGGAGGTTGCCTTTGCAGGCCTCCTGCAGAGTCGTAGGGTCAACAGAGCCTTGCTAAAAACATTCACCAGGAATGACATTTGCACTCAATGTCTAGTTAAAACCTGTAAATGTTAGATTGAGGCAATTTATCAAGTTGTGGATCTGCTTATCTTTCCACACTGTGTTCCTTAATAGTAAAGAGTAGTAAGGAAACCTAAACCTGTCAATGATTTTTTCACTCATTGCAGCTCACAGGCCCTATTCAAGTCATCCATCAAGCAAGAGCTTGCTGTGATGTCAAAGGAGGAAAGAATGAACTGAGCTTCAAGCAAGGAGAGGAAATTGAAATAATCCGAATCACAGACAACCCTGAAGGAAAATGGTTGGGCAGGACAGCAAGGGGGTCATGTGAGTGCACCTCTCTGGGACTTCAGAGTGTCTTCTTTCTGAGCCAATGCTAAATGTTGAGATTCTTTCAGAGCCATTATCATCAAGCTAGGAGTGAATTACTGGGTAGATGATGATAGGAAATGTAAAACAGCAACTATAGTACCATCTTCCACTCATCTGTGTTCTTTTTGGAGGGGAACAATGTAAAGTTTTATGTTATTCTGGGGAGAGTCCAAAATCAGCATGTTCTTCATTCATGTTGAAAGGAGAAAAATTATTTCATGAGAATCATTTTGGAAATATTTTATTTTTTGTAGTTATGGGGATTGAACCCAGGGTCATTCTACCTTTGAGCAATACACCCAGCCCTATTTTATTTTTTTGGTTTGAAACAGGGTCTCTCTAGGCTGTGGAGGGTCTCACTATGTTGCTGAGGTTGTCCTGCAACCTGTAATCCTCCTATCTCAGCCCCCAAAGTACTGCGATTACAGGCATGCATCACCACTCCGACTCATTTTGGAATTTTTAAAATAGGTTCTAGGTTTACCCCAAAGTATAGCATGATGAAACTTTGGTGAAGTACAGCAAAACATGGGTCCACCTGTGAAGTTTATAACTCAGAATTGCAAACAAATAATAAAGGAGAATTTCAAAGAGCATATCTGCAGCTAATATTTTATTCACAACTTTAAAATATTTAAGTGACAGTTGCCTGAAGCTGTCTTTCCTTTTTTTGGTAGATGGCTATATTAAAACAACTTCTGTAGAGATTGACTATGATTCTTTGAAGAATAAGAAAAACTCTCTCAGTACTATTTCATCAAAACCTATTGAAGATGACCAGGAAGTGTACGATGATGTTGCAGAGCAAGATGCTGGTAACAGGTATGTGTGCATACATATTGTAAGGTAGAACAGATTGTCTCCTTGCCAGAGACAATTGTTTTAAGATCCTAGAATTTTGCTTCACATATGACCTAATGCTCTCTATCACTAAATTCAGTCACCATTTATAATAACCCCAATATGGGTGAAAGGTCATTTGGAATGCCATAGTCTTTTGTTTTACTTTTTGGTTATATGTATCAAATACTACTTGAACTTTAAGGGGTCACATGCCAGAGCATGTCCAGTGTGTTGTCAGTGCAAAATACTGTTTTATAATAATCATTAGAACCTAATTTTGGAGATAGGCCTAAAGCAAATATGATTTGGTAAAATATGAAGCATAAAATATAAAGTTTAAGCCAGGCATGGTAGTACATGGCTATAATTCCAGTACTTAGGAGGCTGAGATAGGAGAATCACAGGTTCCAGGACAGCCTCAGCAATACAGCGAGACTGTCAGCAACTTAGCAAGAGCCTATCTCAAAATAAAAAGTAAAATAAGTCTGGGGGTATAACTCAAAAGTAGAATCCCCTGAGTTCAATCCCCAGTAACATACACACACACACACACACACACACACACACACACACATAAACTATATATATATATAGTTTACGTAGGTTACGTATATTATGTAGTTTAGCCCTTTTCTTGCTCTGAAATCTCTGAGCCTATATTTTTGTTACTATTTGAAAATAAAACAAAAAAGAATGATTTTTAATGATTTTTACTACAATGATAGTTTACTATTTAAAAATAAAAACTCAATTCCCTATGATCCCTGCATATCAACTAAGGATCCAATTTTCCATTGCCCATTTTCTCTACTCGAGGTGACCTTTCCTCCAGAAATAATAGACTAACCTTCCTAGAGCAGAGGAAAAGAATGGGATATCCTTTCTGGAGGAGGAAAGAGAAGAGACTGACTGTCTTCTCCCACATACTTTCTTATTAGTCAGCTTCATATTGTTACAACAAAATACCTGAGGCAATTAACATTTAAAAAGAAAAGGTTTATATAGCTCACATTTCTGGAGGTTCCAGTCCAAAATCTATCAACCCCATTGCTTTGGGCCCCTGGCCAGGGTACCTTTTCTTATGAAACTTGGGAACCTCCATTGTGATCTCAAAAAGCATAATCTTGCTAGATCTTTACCTGGGTAAAACTGTGTTTGCATTCTTGATAATCCAAATCGCAAAGAAGGAACTTTCAAATTACCAATATTTTAAAAAATGCAAAACTACCAAGTTAATAATGTACTTTTAATCCATATGAAGAAGCCAGGCATGGTGGTACATGCCTATAATCCCAGTACTTGGGAAGCTGAGACAGGAGCGTCACAGGTTCCAGGCCAGTCTCAGAAATCTGGTGAGACCTTGTTTCAAAATAAAAAATAAAAAGGGCAGTGGGTATAGTTCAGAGGTAGAATTCTCCTGGCTTCAATTCCCAATACCAAATATATATATATATTTATATGAAGAATTAAATGTCCCTCTTATATTCTTTTATTCATGTCATCAATTAAGCTTCCTGGTAGTTTTGTCTTTCTAAAATGAATTATAGCCTGCTATGCCTTCTCACTATTTTATAATCATAGATTATGTAATATATGTCAAAACTTGCAGTGCATGCACTAGAGTTTGCAGATCATAAATTGTCTTTCATAACAAAAACCACATTGACCTTGTTTGAGAGTTAGTAAATGCCAGTTTTGGTGGCACGTGACATTCCCAATGGTCATATTATGTAACTTACAGAATTTTTTGAATCTGAATATATAGGGTATATTACCAGTGAAAATACTATACTTTTATCTTTTATTTAGTGTGTGTGTGTGTGTGTGTGTGTGTGTGTGTGTGTGTGTGTTTGTGTTACTAGAGACTGAACCAAGGGCATTCTGCCTCTGAGCTACAGCCCCAGCCCTATTTTTATTTTTCATTTTGAAACAAGACATCACTAAGTTGTCCTGCTAAGTTGTTGAGGTTGGCAGCAAACCTATGATCCTCCTGTCTCAGCCTCCCAAGTACTAGAATTATAGGCATGTGCCATCACATCTGACCTTATTTATCTTTTGAAAAGTACATTTCTTTTAGAAGATTTAAAGAACCCCATATGGATTGACAAATAAATATTTACACTAGCATGTATACTCAAGAAAAAAAAATAAGTCCATAGAAAAGAAATTATGTTCTTAAAAACAGTATTTAGTCATCATAGGTGAACATGTTCTGAAACTATTGCTATTACCTTTATCCATTTTATCCAGTCCATACATATTGTAACTCTACTTAGTAAACATGGAGCAGAAAAAGAATGTTCTATTTAATAAAAGGATGGGTTTAGAGGAAGTGTATGGTTTTAATTCCTAATATCTTAAATAAATATAATACCATTACTTACTAATAGCTATCCCTCTTGTATGCATATATAATAAGAAAACTAAAGAAGCAACTCTTTCTATACGTGTTTTATTTTGAAAGCTACAGCTGCTGCTAGAAGAGTTCTCATAACAGAACAGGCCTTGTCCTTAGCAGTAAAAGGGAAGACATCAGGTGTGGCCAGCAGCTGGCCAAAGCAAGAATAAGGAAGAAAGGAGGCACCAGTGCACCCTTGGCCCTCCTCCCATGACTGCTGCCTCCCTGCCCCCACTACCTGCTCTTCCTGATTCCCTAGGGTGAGGGATATGGCTGTGTGCTTCATCCTCCCAGAGCAAACCTGAGGCTTAAAAACACAGGCCCTGACAGCTATCTTTCCCCCTGTCTTCTCAACTAAAGCAAATTCTGTCATGACTCTGAAACGCTGAAGGAAAGGAAATTGTAAATACAGGCACCACTCTTCCCTCACACAGCAAACCTTCATCTTCCCAATTTTGTCTCTCCCCATCTCTTGTCTTCTCATGACCTCTTTTTCACCTGCTGAGAGTTTTATGTTCTACAATGGAAGTTGGAGGATTGCTCTACAAAGGAAATAAATGGGTTGCAGCTTTGCCCTTTGTTCATAATCACCGTGTTCATTAGGTATTAGGTATGAGAATCTCCAAGAGAAAACATATTTGTCAGAGGCCGCAGCCCAGCAGAACACAACTAATTCAGAGGAAAGTAGCAGAGAAAAGAGATGTGAAAATGGTACATAAACAAGTACAGAATAGATTTCAAATTCAAAAATCAATTCCTTATTTATACAGGACAATGTTTATAGCATGTTTTCTTACAAAGTTCCATTAGCCACGGTATGTTTTACTTCTATATGAGCCGTAGGTCTGTATCAGATCAATTTTTTCTAGTGACTATAAACATTAAGGAATCAGGTATGAGTATACGATTTTCCTGCATGGTTATAATATCAAAATAATATCAGTTGCTGGAAGATTATTCAAAGGCCAAAAATGAGGGTGCAGGGAGTGCAGCTGGGTGGAGAAGTGGGTTTGGTCAAGTCACTTAAGTTCTCAGGGCCTCAGTTTCTTTCCTGCAAAAGAGGGAATTGAATGAATAGATGACTCTTGAAGTTTTTCTAGTCCTCACAGTCTACATTTCCTTTGCTCCCATGGAACTCATACTTTAGCAGAAGATACAGGCAAGAAAACAGATAATTTTAAAAGCTAAAATAGAGAAAGTACAGAATGGAATTTAAGAAACACAGTTAATCTGAATTCTGAGTCAGGTGCTACACCAAAAAAAAAAAAAAAAAAAAAAAAAACTGAAGATTCAATTTTTAAAATATTTTCCTTAAAAAAAGTTTAATGCTATTGGACTAAGAATAAAATGCTGTGGTTCTCAGATATAGAAAGAGAATTGAATTTAAAGCACTGATCATTCCTCTTTATGACTCTTAGAATACTCTAGGGGTATTTTTAATTGTCCATCTATGGCATGATGTAATCTGAAAACTGCCTCATGGGAAAATATTAAAGCAAACAGTATCATTGTTTTGAATATCATATGTGGTACTGCAGCCCACTTGATTCTTTTTGGTTTTTGTTTGTTTGTTTTATTATGTTACCTTGTTGTTATGCATCTGTTATGATAAGGAACATTTTTCATCTTTCTTCTTCACATACAACAACTGGATGACTTGTGACCAGAATGATATTTATCTTTTACATAACTGTTCAATATATGTACTTCTCTTTCTGAGAGCTAAATAATTCACATATTAATTTAATACTTCTGTTTGTATCTTTTTCCTACCCATAGTCAGAGTGGAAGTGGAGGTAAGTCACACTTTTTTTTTTATCATTGTTTACAAGTTTCTTTGTGAGTTCTCAATATACTTCTTTACACATCTTCCCAGCATCTTCCACATTTTTTAGTGTATTAATGAAAATGACTAACTTTGCCAATAATTAAGAGTATATTAATGTAGAGACAGAACAGACTGTGGACTGGGAGTCAATGACCTGGACTGTAGTCTTGGTCACCAGGTGACTCTGAGAAAGTCACTTCTTTCTTCCAAGTTCATTATGACAAATATCCTTGTTTGGATGACAACTTATATGGTCACCTTGATGGTGGCTCCAAAAGACTCCTAGATTTCCCAGGAACAAAATAGAGGATTTGAATTAACATCTCACAGGGCTCAAATCCTCATACCAAAAGTTAAATTTCAGCCAGGTATGATGGTACACACTTGTAATCTCAGTGCTTAGAAGACTGAGACAGGAGGATCACAGATTCGCAGCCAGACTTAGCAACCTAGGGAGGCACTCTGCAACTTAGTGAGACCCTGTTTCAAAATAAAAAATAGAATAGGGCTGAGGGTATAGCTTGGAGGTAGAATGCTCCTGGGTTCAATCCCTAGTATGGAAAAAAAAAAGTTAAATTTCTAGTTCACGTCACATATTTTTATACATAGTTCTATACATAGAAGGTGCTTAGTAAACATTTGTTAAGTAAATGTTTGTGAAATAGCAAGGTTCCTGAAAAATATAATGTAACAAATGTAATAAATTAATTCTTAAATTTAAAATATAAGTATTAATATGTCACCTTTTATTTTTTTGTTTCAACTGCCATCAGTGTACAGATTCACCTTTCATCCCATTTTATTTTTTTCAATTATATCTTGCTTGGTATCTTTTTCTGAATGTCTGCTCACTGTTAATTAAATTTTTCTTATCATTTCCTCATTTCTTCTCTTTTCCACAGTAAATATCTAACTTTATCCCCTATTCAGGTTTTTCTTTTTCTCGTGTTTATTCTCCTCCATTGCTTTTATTTCAAGTTCAGAGTACCTCTTCATTATTTTTAATTTTTTATTATAATTTCATCCCCTCAAATTATAAAATTATCAACAAATCAATTAATTTACCTGTTATTTGCTGTGAGAGTGGGAAGTTAAAGCATTTTTATTTAAGTGGTTAATATGAAAGAGTGATGCTTTCTGCAGTCAACTAAGAAAGATTTATTATAAAAATCTGAGTAATCTTCATGGGACCAAGTCATAAAACTAACAGAAGATTTTTCTAATCCAAATAAAGGGATGTTCCCGCCACCACCAGATGATATTTATGATGGGATAGAAGAGGAAGATGCTCATGATGGGTAAGAATAATCAGCAAATTGCCTTTTTGCAAAATATTGCATCTATGTGTTCATAAATATATGTATATGTGGATTTTAGTGTTGATTTCCAATTAGTATAAAAAGAAGAGTATAGGGTTCTTTATCACATTCCCCCAAATAATTTGAATGCTTAATTAACAGCAATAGTAAATCAAGAATTGTAATTCACCACACTTTAAATGAAACAGTAGATGTTTGGAAGAATCTCAAGAACAGAAGTTATGGATGTTTTTTCAAACCTTCCCAATCATTTATTTATCAATCAATAATTTACTTTTACAGGCATCTCTGTACAATGACATAATTATAAGCAACCCAAGTAAATTAAGACATTTCTTATATGTGGTACAACCAGTACAGAATGGTTAATCTTTTAGCTTATGAGAAATACATTCATATTTGTAAATAAAAATTTATAGAAATAATAATCTTTTAGGTTAATAATACATTTTCTCTTATCATTATGAAATAATGTATTTAAAGTTTTAAGATCTGTCAATTACTTAGTTTTAATAATAAATAAAGCTAAATTGGTATTTTAAACTTAATCCTGACTTAACTTCATGTTTTAAGAACCAAGAGAAATGTCACTAAGTAGAAAAAAGTGAACTACCTGGTAGAATCACTATTCCAACACCAAGCTCTGTAAGTTGAGCAACAACATCTTGTTGAGTACAAGGAGCAACATAATCATAAAAAGTTGAATGTCCACGCAATGTCTTCATGTTCTGATCAATGCCTGCGTGCTTCAAAGCTCCACATTACAGGATGAAGAGAAGAGTAGCACGTGGTCCTGGGGGATTTTGAAGATATTAAAGGGAAAAGATGACAAAAAGAAAAGTATACGAGAGAAGCGTAAAGTCTCTGAGTCAGACAATAATGAAGGTTCATCGTAAGAGTCAACCAACCACATTTAGTGCACAATAACTACACTAATATTTACTTAATTGAATGCTACTAATATTCTATAACCAATAATTAAATCTTGATAGGCTTTAGCCATGTCAATGTTATTTTCCATTAATTATCTTAGACTCATGTATGATGCCATGCTTAAACTCACACAATTAATTGCATGATAGGAGCCCAAGTATTAAAAAATCACCATAAGGGTTGAAGATATATTTTACTTCCCCCACAAAAACACAGCACTTATACATGTGTACACCCACACTCATATATACATGTTCATACATGAACACATATTCCATTTAGCAGGATTTTTTTAAGTATAGCGTCCATCAAAAGCTTATAATTCCAATACAAATAGTATTTTATATTGACTACTTATCAAAATATATATTCTCTATTTAAAATTAATTTCTTAGAAATAAAGGATACAATTTGGAATTTCTTTTCCCTAAATACAGTATTTAAAGTCTTCGTAATTCGGTTCCACAATGGTGATATTTAATTCTATCTGAATTATACTTCTCTTATACTAAAATTATTCTAAATATCTTTTTTGGCTAAATAAAAACTAAGGCATAAGGTTTCTCTTTCCATCCCCAAAATAACCCTTTAGTAAAAGTTCCCTATGTATGAATTTGAAGGAACTTAATCATGTTCTCTGGCACAAGAAAGTCCTTCTGTTTTATATGTACCTAATATATTTACCACATTTAAACTGCAGATAAAGTTGTTAATTCCAGATAACATTCCTAATTTTAAACTCTTTTGTGAAACACCAAAACCTCAATCAAAAAATAGTACACACTAGCCAGGCGTGGTGGCACACACTTGTAATCCCAGCATTCGGGAGGCTGAGACCGGAGGATCCGGGTTCGCGGCCAGCCTCAGCTACCTAGTGAGGCACTCTGCAACTTAGTGAGACTTGGTTTCAAAATAAAAGAATAAAAAAATGGCTGGGGGGTATAGCTCGGAGGTAGAATGTCCCTGAGTTCAACCCCCAGTACCAAAATAATAATAATAATAATAATAAGTACACTTGAAATTTTTAAAAAATAATAAAAAATCTTTGAACAGCATTATTCATATAAATTCTTACTTAGCAATAAAAGACTATTTCCTGCTTCAATTACATACCACCCAATTCTGATATTAGATCATTTGAATTAATGATCCCTCACACTCTACTTTAACCAGTCTTTTCTGTCCTGTACACCATTCTTTCCATGGTTGTGTATATGTGTATCCTTAGAAGTCACAGTTAAGAAAGAAATAAAAGCAAAGGTTGTTTTGTGTTGCAACTAAATGCCACCTAATCCTGATTTCAGATCACTTCTTTTAATAAGCTCTCACCCTCTAGTTTAAGTGGATGTTCCTTTCTTATTCACCATTCTCCATACATACATATTCAGAAAACGTGGTCACAATCCTATGACCGCTGTTTTTACTTTACATTTTTATTCTTAAATTCAGATAAACAGTTTTGGACCAGAGTTATCTATATTGCAAAGATGCCAAAATATTGAGTCCATTTAATTTGCTTTTGTTGTACATTTTCAGAACAGACCGAAAACATTGGTCCAATGGCTGTGGGCAAAATAAACCAAATAAGTATCTTGACATTTTTGACCAACATTGGAGTGCAAGAAAAGTCTTGCTAAATTCCAAATTGGTGAACAGAAACTAAGACTTTGTGGGAAAATGGAGGATAAGAAAAGAATGATAGTCAACAGATTGATTAACCTTTTGAAGCCTCTGGGCTGTTGTCCATTCATACCTCTCTTATATAAAAATTAATCTCTGGGTTCATATCAGTCTGATTATATTTCTGTTCTCGTTTTCTTTCCAGTTTCCCTTCTCCTTCTAAACAAGTGGGTAAGTAATAAAAGCAAACTGCATACTTGATCTTTATCTCTTGCAGATGGAGTAGTGGAAAACATTGAAAGTAGTCCCAGTATCTGCATTGAAGTCCTGACTCTGGAAATACTAAATTATGTAACCTTGGGCAAGTTTCATATTAAGTGGCTATGGTTGCTCAACAATAAATTAGCAGGATGAGAAAAAGGGGTGGTCAATGGCTTTAAGACTAGTCTTTGAGGAATCACTATGGAATTAGGGATAAATGGAAGGGATGGATACCAGCATCCCCCAGTTTAGTCCTTGCTTGATATACAGGACTCTTGCATAAATATATCTGAAAAATTCTATCAAGATATCTAAAAATATGCCACCAAGGCCCATCTGAATCTAATATTTAAAAAATTTTTAAATGCATACTTTATATTGTGTTTGGAAATTTTAAATGTAGCAGTTTCTTTCTTTGTATGATTTCAATCAGTTTATGGTTTTAGCTGCTGAGACCGATCTTTTAGAGTTTTTTTTTTAAATTTACTTTGAACAAAATAAAATCTTGTCTCCCAAGGATATTAAAGGGCTTTCATAAAGATTATTTATTTTAATTTATAAATATATTAAAAGAGCAGTCCAACAGAGATAATCTATTCTTCCAAGCTCTTTATCTCATATTAGAACTTTTTTCAGTTATCAGTTTGAAAAATATATGAGATTAACTCAAATTGATCAATAGCTGATGATGTACTTGTGTCCTCATCTATAATATTCAAAATATATGTTTTAAATTTAACCCCACAAAGAGTAGATGTAAAATGCAACAAATGTAACTGATTCAGTTAAAAATGTGGGTTTATCTCCAGGCATCGCATCGTGGCATACACTTGTAATCCCAGTACTTGGGAAACTGAGATAGGAGGATCACAAGTTCCAGGAGAGCCTCAGCAAGTAGTGAGAGGATTCTCATTAACCTAGTGAGATCCAGTTTCCAATTAAGAAATAAAATTGGGCATGCTTGTAACCCCAGTACTTGGGAGGCTGAGACAAGAGGATGGCAGGCTCGCAGCCAGTGTCAGCAACTTAGCGAGGCACTCTGCAACTTAGTGAGACCCTATTTCAAAATAAAGAATAAAATAATACGGCTGGGGGTATAGGTCAGAGGTAGAATGCCCCTGAGTTCAATCTCTGGTACCATAAAATAATAAATAAACGCATGTACATAGAATAGTAATTTTTAAAATATTAATTATGGATTTTCCTTGTAGCTCAGCAAGTTTTATCGTGAGTAATTAATTAACCTGAACACGTACACTGAGATATAAATATAGTTTGGGTTTTTTGTTTTTGCTGGTTTTTTGTTTGTTTGTTTTGATTTGTTTTGTTTTGTTTCCAGTGCTAAAGATGCTAGACATGTGCTACACCTCCAGCTCTAGAAATAGAGATTTAGATTAGAATTTTTAAAGGAAATTGACTCCTTGCACTGCCAGAGAGCATTCAAACATTGTGATAATCATTCCTTGAACATTTTGCAGTTTCTTCAACTCATTTCTCCAGCTTAATTTGTTTGTGCAGCAGCTCAGGTGCAGAGAGAAAGCACTTTTCCTGACTTTATTAATAAGAAGACTAGAAAAATAATGATAGATTGAAAACATCATTGAATCAGTTAAGTTCATGGCAACTTTTCTACCAATATTGTTTCTCAACACCTGGTATCAGAAGTGTATTATTCCTAGACATAATATTTTCATTTGAAAGAGGTGCAGCCTAATATCACTGGAAGGCAAGAGTTAATGAAGAACAGATCAGTATGTAAGATAAACATGATAGATAGATAGATAGATAGATAGATAGATAGATAGACAGACATAAATATATAAATAAAATGGTATAGCTTATCAAAATACTGCAAACCTCATAAGAACTCTGATCCCCATCTCCATTTGGCTTTGCCAGTGGCCAGTAAAGTTGATTCATTTGTCAGAAAAGTGTTAATCCTGTCATTCACATTCGTTGCACATGTGGATATTTAGATAATCACAATTACTGTTCGACGTTTGTTTGTTTGTTCTTTGTTTTGTTTTGTCTCCAAATAATGATAGTTGTAATTATGGTCACTGTTTCATTTTGGTTTGGTTTATCTTTTATTTTTTTGACGGCAATATAATGCACACATCCAAGGAGATAAGAATTCCTCCCGTTTGAGAAATAAACAGTGCTTGCAGGAGAAACCTACACAGAAATAAGGAAATCTCTAATTTTCCTTGAAGCAATCTTTAAAAAAAATCAGCCAATGGTCACATCAAAGTTTAACTGTGTCTCTACCCCTGACATTCTGTCTTTTGTTAGACGCGGGAGAAGAAGTGTATGATGATGTGGATGCCTCCGATTTCCCCTCTCCATCAGCAGAGATGAAGTAAGTAAAATGCCTTCCTAACAGGGCAGGATTGGAAATTAGATTGCTCAAGAAAATTCAACTGGAATAAACTCCTGATGTGGTGCATACCCACTGCATGTAATCACGTTGGCTCCGACATCCTTTCTGATCTCAGCTCTAACCTCTCTGAGAGGTCTGTGAGACAATTGCCCTCATCCTCCTCCACCTTCCAATCCTCTTCATCCAGCCCCACCGTCCTGGTTCTGTGGTTCTGCTCCTTGTCTCCTGACTAACCTCAGCTTGGTGACTCACTGATGTCTGCATTCATTTGCTCATTCATTCACTGGGAAAATCTATTTGAGATCCTGATCACAGACGACCTCAATAACTCATCTCCTCCTTTTATTTATACTCTTCTCCCAAAGTCTTTTTTGTCTTGAGTATACTTCTTACCTTACATCTCAGCCCTCATCCTTCCTGTTCAAGTGACCTCTGTCCACCACATTGTTTCCTGTATGAAAAAAAAAAATGTTGTTGTTTAAAAGAATTTAAAGTATGTCTCTTTTTCACAAAAGCATCAGAGTCTCAAAAGTTCCATTAGGGAAAAAAAAAAAAATTAGGTCAACAGTGAACAGTGACCGTCCTTCAGTTTAACTGAGGTTTCAGTTCAATTTTAGGCAAAAATTATATGAAAATCTGTTAAGATCAGTTAATACAAAAGGATTATCTTTTAAAAATTCTTTTGAGATAAAACATTACATGGTAGGATGTTTTCTGATTTTCACACAAGTATATGAGATGATCTGATATATATTATGAGAGAGACTATGCCATAACACTTTCAAGTAAAAAAAAAAAGCAAATAAAAATATGACATACTGGATTAATTAAGGGACGAAAGTACATAAATGGAAAAAAGAAGTAGTGTCTTCCAAGCTGTACTTAAGGATGCATAAGAAAACTCTTTGTATTTTTTTTATTGGTGTACATATTTTTTTACTGACATTGTTAAACTAATTTTACTGAACCAGAGACAGTATCAAGATCAAAGACTCTGAAGGCAAAATATGTTGTCATTCATATATGAAGATCAAGTTCCACAGGCAAAACAAATAAGAAAGATGAAAGGAAAATCATTCTGCTTTTTCAGTTCTCTGTGAGAGAAAAGTCTAACTTTCACCAGCACATTTAAGTTTTAATCTTCCTCACCATCAGGAGGCCGTTCCTATCTCTGAGAATTTTTAATGCATTTTTCTGTTTTTTATTACTGTAGAAATGCCACCACATTCCAAACACTTGCTCTCCAGGAACCTAGAGTCACATGCTGGCCCCGTTCTCCAGAAAAACAAACTCCAGCTGATTAAACTTTATCTGATATGGACTGTTTTCTTACCCATTGCATATTTTCAAGGTTTAAAACTATGTTATGTTTTTTTAACATACCATTCTATTTTTAAGAAAATTATTTTCAAAGATGGCATGTGGGGCATTTTTTACGTTCATGTATATTCTCATAGCCCCAGAGAGCTAATCTGGGCCAGTAATTCCATCAATGCCCAGACTACATCAGGCAGGAAACACTGAGGACAGATGCAGGACCTAAGACAGAATACTGTGCTGACTCTGTTCCCAGTGAATGAACTACATTTTAAAGAAATCACAAACAAGTCTTTATCTTAGATAATATAAATAATAATTATCAGTATTTAAAATGTTTCACTGTTCACAAATATTCTCGGTTTTTATTTGTTTGTTTGTTCTTTAGCTCCCTTCTACAAAGAATCCCAGCCCTTCCCTAACATCAGTATCTAACTCTAGTGAATGGATCTCAACTTTGGTTACAAGTTAATGTCACTTGAGGAGCTTTTAAAATATGTATGCCAGTAGCTAGACCCCACTCCAGCTAATTAAATTAGAATTTAAAATTAATTTAAATAAATATAAATTAAATTAGAATTTCTAAGAACTGGGTAAAGGCACTGTTATGTTTTAAAAGCTCCCCAGGTGATACTGTGTGTGGCTGGGCTGGAGAGTCACGGGCTTGGGCTTATCACTTCTATGACAGTAATTGTCTTTAGTCCAGTTGGTATTGATGAGATATAGTGGATTTCTGTTCTTAAGTCCCAGGATGCTTTTTCTCTCCAATTATTAAATCCATTAATTGATTAAAACACTTAGAGTATGTCTTTCCCTGATATACTCATTCAAATGGAAAATTTAATAAAGTGATAAAGATAAAGGTTGAATTTTAGCATTTCATTTAAGAAACTACTTTCATGTAAAATCTTAAATCTTAATTTTATCCCCAAATTTTTAATTAACTAACATTTTATGCCTCCTACTCTGGCTCCATTTTAAAATTTTATCTGTTTATGTATTTATTTATTGTGGTGCTGGGGATGGAACCCAAGGCCTCACACATATTAGGCAAGCCCTCTACCATTGAGCTACTAGAGGTGCTACTTCTCTAGCCCCTCTGGCTCCATTCTAAATAGATATGAAAATATTAATATAAAGATACATTTTATAAACCATAAAAATTAGTTTGGGGAATTTTGTTTCTTTGCTTATTTGCTTATTTTTGTTTTTGTTTTGTGGTACTGGGGACTGAACCCAGGGACATTCTACTTCCAAGCTACACATCCAGTCCTTTTATGTTTTGTTTTTGAAACAGGGTTCCACTAGGTTGCTGGGAGTCTCACTATACTGCTGAGGCTGGTTTCAAAACTGCACTTCTGCTCTCTTAGCCTCTCAAGTACTGGGATTATAGGCAAGAGCCACAACATCCGGCAAAAAACTGGTTTTTAAAAAGTATTCTTTTGAGCAGAGCATGGTGTTGCATGCTTGTAATACCAGTACTTGGGGCGCTGAAAGAGGAGGATCACAGGTTCAAAGCCAGCCTCAACAACTTAGTGAGGCTCTCAGAAACCTAGGTAGACCCTGCTTCTAAATGAGAAATAAAATCAGACTGAGAGTATAGCTTGGAGGTAGAATGCATGTGGGTTCAATTTCCAGTGCTACAAAATATATATATATTCTTTTTTTATTATTTGCTTCTATGACACTGATGAGTCATTTAGTTATCTAGGAAGAGTTTGAAAATATAGAGGGTTCAAGAAGTATAGGTTGACTCATGAACTGGTCTTTTAAGTATTACTCAGTGATTTTACATGGTTCAATCTAATAGAGAATCTCTCACAGATAATTTATAATCTGTATTCTCTTGAAGAACCCCTTCTGTGTTATAAATGTCATTTATTCTAATAAATGGTACTATGTTTCTAAGAAAAAACTAAAAACAGTTGAACAAGAATTTACCATAAATTAAGTCTCTGTGATAGTCTCTTCTTTTATATTTGTTAAAGTGTTATTTTATGTGTGTTCTACCACTCTAGTCAAGGAGTCAATATTGGAAAGGTCAAGACAGAAGAAAAAGATTCAAAGAAGTTAAAAAAGCAGGAAAAAGAAGAAAAAGAATTCAGGAAAAAATTTAAAGTATGTCATATTTAAATTCAAAGTACTAATGAAAACAATCCAATAATAAATAAATAAAACCTTTAATGGCCATCAGTATTATAATTATCTGTCATAACTCCTTTATTTTCTATAAATTTTATTTTAGATTTAAATTTATTCCTATAACAAATTAAGCATGCTATCATACATGCACAATATATTTGTACTATGGTCATCTTAAATTCAGGTATCCTTTGAACCTTGATAAGAAGGTAATCTAAAAATATTTGGTATGAGGAGTCCGTGAGGTTATGAGAGATTCCTTCCTGACAAATGTTCTTTAATATTCTTATACTAAAGAATAGTCTTTTGAAAACATTCAACTATTTATTTAGCAAAGACTTTCTTAATAAATTTGTCAATAAATAAATTACTATAATAATATGCATTATGCAACAATTTAAATGTGTTTATTTATTTATTCCAGTATGATGGTGAAATCAGAGTTCTATACTCAACCAAAGTTACAACCTCCCTAACTTCTAAAAAGTGGGGAACTAGAGAGCTACAGATAAGACCTGGTGAATCTATTGAAGTTATACAAAACACAGATGATACAAAAGTTCTCTGCAGGAATGAAGAAGGAAAATGTAAGTCACTGCTTACGCTATCCACTGTACATAGATAGCACTCTAGAACTTAACAACCAACTTTTAGTTATCACTTTGTTTTTGCTAACTTGTTTTTCTCTGTGCTTTGTGGGTTGTGGAAAATAAGAAACTGGAGATTTTGCTGCAGTGAAATAAATGAATTTTATTTTGATCTCTTTTCATTTACCACCTGCTATGGATACACTGTGATGTAAAGGTGATGCCAAATTGTTGATTCTCAAAATACACTTACAAGCTGGTGCAGCAGCACACACCTGTAATCCTGGTACTTGGAAGGCTGAGACAAGAGAATTGCAGATTTGAGGACAGCCTGAACAACTTAGTGAAGCCCTCTGCAACTTAGTGAGACCTATTTCAAAATAAAATAGGGCTGGGGGTGTAGCTCAGAGGTAGAATGCCTCTGGGTTCAATACCCAGTCAATACCACACACACACACACACACACACACACACACACACACACACACACACACACACCACCAGCATCAGAAAATGCTATATATTAAATTGCAATGGTCTGCACAACCATTTTCTTGCCCAATCACAAGCTCTGGAAATTAGATGGAAACTGTGACCATAATTTCTCCCCTAGCTTGCGTATGTGTACACTAAAGTGAGAACCCAATGTAATGCACGGCTCTTACTCTGGCCTGGTTTTGAAATTAAGTAGTATATTTCACATGTAGAACTTATAGTTTCCTACCTTGCAAATTCACCTGCTTTCATTTACCATTTGGATGCACTTAATGCAAAATACAGTTCCAAATAAATACAAGACAGCCCCGACCTCCTTGACTTTCTAGGTCAAATTTTAAAAGGAAGCTTGCTTAAAGTATGTTGTCCTATATTCGAAATTGGATAACCAACATGGCTGCCTCATGGCAGCGCACTTTATCTGCGTGGAAAACGTGGACTCTGAGTTTAATTTTAATGAGAGGAAGGTGACTCAGGGACAGGAACAGAAATGGAGTTTCAAGAATAAAACACAGTAACCCAAGGATGGGGGAAATGGATCAAAGTTACCATGGAGGATGTGTTGTTGGTTTTTCAAAGGAAAATATGGAGTGTGGGTGTAAAAGATAAAGGACAGGAACCGTGCAATATTAAGATTCAATGCTCACTCGAGGTCATATGTAGACAGAGCCACTAAAGACCAAAAAAAAAAAAAAAAAGCCATTAAGACTAGCATATGTGGGAATCTACCCTAAGAGAGAGCATTAAATGCAGAAAAAACTAGGTGCATTAAAAGGTCATCAAAATTATTAAAAGTTCAAAATATTTCAAACTATTAAATATGCTGAATATATGCAATTTAATATTCTAAGTGATTATTATTATAATAATATGATGATGAATGTTTCATGGTGGTCCTCACCTGTAATCCCAGGATTTAGGAGGCTGAGACAGGAAGATCATAGGTTTGAAAGCAGCCCCAGCAATGTAACAAGACTCTCAATGATCTAGTGAGACCCTGTTTCAAAAATTTAAAAAAGGGTTGGTGGTATAGCTTGGCAGTAGTTTCTGTTTTCAATCCCCAGTAACATGTACACACACACACACACACACACACACACACACACACACATAAAATAAAAGAAATTAAGCCAGATGTGGTGGTGCACACTTGTAATCGCAGTACTTGGGAGGCTGAAACCAGAGGATCAGGGTTCACGGTCAACCTCAGCTACTTAGTGAGACCCTCCGCAACTTAGTGAGACCTTGTTTCAAAATAAAGAATAAAAAATAGGGCTGGGGGTGTAGCTCGGAGGAAGAATGCCCCTGGGTTCAATCCCCAGTACCGCAAAACAAAACAAAAAAAAAAAGAAGAAATTATACCAACGTACTCATGTGGCTGACTAGGATGATGAGTCTAAATGATATATTTTCTTCTTTTTACTCTCCAAATTATTTCACGTTTCTCACAACAGAATGGTCCTACTATTTGTCATGTGGAGCCATCTCCAGTGTATAAACTTCAGACGCATCTTGTCCTTGGTATGGTAAAACAAAATCTTGCCATGAGATCCTAGAGACTCCTATCCTTAGCAACAATCACATCTAAGCAATGCTCCTTTACCTCAGAACTATGTGCACATCAATGGAGATCTTGTTCAAAATGCAAATTCTAATTCAGTAGGTCTGAAGTGAGGTCTACATCTGCATTTCATTAAGTTCCCAGATGACTGATGCTGCTGGTCTAGAGGACATACTCTGAGTAATAAAGATGTAGATGACCTCATCAGCAGATGTGTATGGATATAGCTGTGCAAGAATAGATACTGAGTCAGTGACAGAAATGCAGAGAAGAGACTCCTTTCTTCCTAGGAACCAGTGAACCTTAACAGTGACAAAATTCAGAGAAAATTTTCAATCCACTATCATTTTCTAGTTGAACATCAATAGTCCTACTAACTATATTAAGAATACTGACAGGCTCCCTCTTGTACTCTTAAAATTTAGCTTTTTTGTTGTTGTTTTTCTGGAGATTGAACCCAGGGGCATTCTACCTCCACACTACACCCCTAGCCCTTTTATTTTGAAACAGGGTCTTGCTAAGTTGCTGAAGGTCTAGATAAGTTATCAAGACTGGCCTGGAACCTGCAATCCTACTGTCTCAGCCTTCCAAGTACTAGGATTACAGGCATGCCGCATGCTTGACTTCATCTTTTGCTAAAAAAAAAATTATCACATTTTAAAATGACAGTGGAAATATCTCACACATTTCTGGTAGATTACAATCAAGAATTTCATGTAACTTTTATCTTTCTTCTTTTTCCTGGTACAGGTACCAATGTACATTATGACTTCTAAGCCCACTGATAACTACTTCATTCTTGGGTGTTTTGTGGGTCCATCTCAAACAGGGTAGAAATCACATGATCACATTGATGGCACTTACACACCTGTTGCCTTTTATGTAAAGGCTTTCTTTGGGCTGGACTTTCTCTTGTTTTGACTTGACAAGTGAGAAAGGGAAGGGAGGTCAGACAGCAAAGCCTTGTTATCAAAAGAGACCTGTCTTGGATAGTTTGATAGCTGGGGAGCTCTGAGTGGCAATAGTATCTCATCCAGTGGGAGACAAATTGGAGTTTTTCTACACCAGTAAATTGAAGCCTATTCTGAGCAGGTGAGGAGTCATTCAGGATGCTGAGCAAGTGAACAAAGAGAATTCTGGAAGCCAGAGAAAAGAACTCAAAGGAAAAAGTTAAATTAGAAGCATGTACTGTCCATTGAAATTTGAAACAATATACTCAAGATGCCAATAGGGAGGAGTGCTGGGAATATCTGCTGCGGCATTTCAAGTTAAATACTATTTCAAGATTTCATTATCAGACCTGCTTAATCTCACTTTTAGTTTTCCAAGCCTCCTGCTTTCCCTTAATTTTTATAAATCTCCTGTTTATTCTTTCCTTGGACTAGATCCTTGATCATTCTTAATTTTGCTTAATATCTAATCCATTCTTCACTCACTTCTAAAGGATTTGGGACAATTGTTGTATGGATTTAACCCTCCCTTACCTAGATAATTGCAATAGCCTTTCAAATAGTATATCTGTCTTTACCTTAGCCAATCCACCCTTACTCAGCCAATCCTCACACCACACTGCTAACCAAATGTATATTTAAAAACACAAGGTCTTGCCAAGTGTGATGGTGCATGCTTGTAATCTCAATGCACTAGAGGCTGAGACAGGAGGATCACAGGTTCATGGCCAGCCTCAGCAACTTAATGAGGCCCTGTTTCAAGGTAAAAAAAAAAAAAATTGAATAGGGCTGAGGGTATTGCTCAGAGATAGAATGCTCCTAGGTTCAATCCCCAGTACTACTACAAAAATAAATTAAAATAAAACAAAAGTTCTTCAGATTAGTATATAAAAACCTCTACAATCCAGCCTCACTCTTACTGACTGCTCTTTCCCATCTCAAACTGCCATTCCACAAATAAAAACTACATTCTTGTCATTCCTTGAATAGATTTTGCTGGTTCATCCCACTATGCTATTTTGTTTGACTAAGAATGCCCACAATTGTCTATTAAAAACCACTCAATTGTTATCTAAAATGAGACCAGCCCCATGCCCTCCTCCCAGCCACCCAGTCACCATTAACCTCTCCCCACCTCCACCATGACAGTGCTGCTGCTGCAGCAATTGGCATTATTGTTTTACTAGTTTGTTTCTCTTTCTGGACTCTGAGCTTAAGAGTTACTTCAAAATAACAAACGTGCTTGGCATTGTATCACCAACACATGGTACAAAGGGGCTTGCTAGATTGAATGCAAGAATTTGGAGATTGTTGGGTAACCAGATGAAAGTCTAACATACGGGAACTTGCAAGAAGTCAGCTGAGTAACTTAGCTGGTTAGCGGACAGAAGTTCTCTGATGTCACCTCAGTAGAAGGGTTAGCTTGTTGTGTGTCACTGAGGAGCCTCTGAATCTTTCAGCTCCTTATCACCACATCTTCTAATGAGTAGCAAAAGCATTGGTAACCCAGCATCACCGTGACTCTATTTTGCTTAGCCTCCATTCTCCTATAGTCCATCAAAGAAAAGAAAGCCACCTACAGCTGGTTGTGATGGAAACAATCCCTCACCATTGTAGAGTGGAGCGCAAGCCACTTTATATTCATTATTACATTTCATCAGATCTCACCCACTGACTTGTAGAAGCGTGAGCTGTGTAGGCGTTGGGATCTTAAATATATGTATTTCTGGCACGTTCCCAAATGTTTAAAATTTCTAGCTAATATTTGTGCATATTCCAGAACTCAATGTCTCATAAGCTGTGAATATTCCTACCTCCTGTCACTGGAAAAAAAGTCTCTACAAAGAGTGTGGAATGAGACAGGGTCTGAAGTATTTGTATCACAGTGCTCTCCATTTTCTCTGGGCATCCCAGAAAGAATGGTTTTAAAGTGCTTTAGATCATCATGGATCCAATCAATAATTTCTTTAAGTAAATTTTTTTTCAATTTTAAAATAATGCATGTTCACTGAAGAAAAAAATTAAATTCAGAAATATATTTATTTTCTTTTAATTCAGAAATTTAAATAGTCACTCTGACACTTGTAGAACCAGATACCCAGGAGGCTGAAGCAGGAGGATTGCTTGAAGCCAGGAATTCAAGACCAGCTTGGGAAACATAGACCACACTCAATGCATGCATTTATACATACATACATACATACATACATACATATGTTGCAGGAAAACTAGGTCCCTGAAGTCAGGAGACAGAGACTGGAGTTGAAAGCAGGTTTCTTTATTCTCTAGTGAAGGCTCAGCAAGCAATACGTTGGGTCTGAGCACCGATCACTAAATATACAAGCTCTTGTATATATTTGGTTACCTATTGTTGGGAAGGGGGGATAGGCATGAGACGTGCGTTTCCTAACATAAGCACGATGACAGAAGCAGACCAAGCAATTAATCATCATATTAATCATTATATTGTTTTTCTGTTCATCACTGCTTTGTTTATATTTGAGACAGCCTGTGTTGGGAAACCCTGAACTGTCCAGGGTGACTCTACTTTGTGTATGTCTGAGTGAGCTTTGTGCTGCCTTATCTTTCAAACTGTCTGCTCGATTACCTCTGAGGGGAAAACTGTGAAGAAGCTTTATTCCTTTTATTTTGCTTTTAGCCAAAAATAGTTTTAAAGACAAAGCCGAGGGTCCTGACTCAATACATACATACAGACAAACAGACAGACATAAATGATTTTTTTAATAAGTCACTCAAATATGAAGCCCCAGAAACTATAAAGATATAGGAAATGGAGAATATTTTTATAAAACCAATATAATTTTCATTCAGTATTATACACTACACATTGTTTTTTCCTTTCCATTGTATTGTGAGCATTTTCTCTTGAGGTTGGACCTTGTTTCCCTTGCATAGGTAAATCTATCAATATGATTTCATTCTTTTTAAACTGCATGAGGCCAAATTGAGTAAATATAACTTCATTTCTGAATATACACCAAATAAAATTATAAGAAAATAGTATTATTGTCATTTTAAGTAAAAAACAAAAATATTGGAATAAAGATCATTTCTGTTTTTCACAAGATCATTTTCCATTTCCTTGGTAACTTTATCTTCACGATATCCTGCTAAAAGGTGAGTCACTACTCTTGAGACACATCTGACCTGTAGCAAGCAAACATTTGGGAAGAAATTAACTGGCACATATGCAGGGTGGGTGTTACTTTCCTAACTAGCTCTATCCCTCCACATATTCCAAAACATTTGTTTCAAGTCACTCTGTTCTACTCTATGAATGTGAAGTCTCCAAATAATAATATGTGAAAATCCCCAGAACTCAGGATGTTATAGGGCTATGTAAGCACAGCAGCCAGTCTATGTGGCACAGAATCATGACGAATTTTTTTTTCTATGAATGTCTCCTATGATGAATGTACATAGAAAATGTGAGCAAAGAAAGCATTTTTTCTACTGCAAAAAATAATATTTCTAGGAACTATAATGGAGAGATTATATAAAATTCATGGTAAGTCTCTTATTTTGACAATGTCATGAATAATGCTTTTAATAGAATAAAGTTTTAGCAGAGATTCTTAAAGGTACTAGACAGCAAAACCTATGCTATGTTAAAAGTAATTAATCCTGTAAAAAAATGCTATATACATGATTTTATAGCTAGTGAACCCTAAATTATCACATCACCAGGGAACTAAAATATAGCAGCACAGTACCATCCTACACTTTATCTCCTTGATGCATTTTTCTTACATAATATTCACAGTCATTGATGATTATGTATTCCTTTCTCTCTCTCTCTCACACACACACATACACACACACACACACACACACACACACACACACACACACCACCACCACCAACAACAACAACAATAGAATAATCAACAAAAGAAAAAGCTAAGCCGGGTATAGTGGCACACACCTGTAATCTCAGTACTTGGAAGACTGAGACAGGAGGATTGCAGACTCAAGGCCATCCTCAGCAACTTGGAGAGAGCCTCAGCAACTTGGCAAGGCCCTCCATGACTTAGTGAGACCCTGTTTCAAAGTAAAAAATAAAATAGGGCTGGAAGTGTAACCCAGAAGTAGAATGTCCCTGGGTTCAGTCCCCAGTACCACACAAAAAGAAAAAAAGGAAGGAAGAAGGGAAGGAGGGAGGAAAGGAAAGAAAGAAGGAAGGAAGGAAGGAAGGAAGGAAGGAAGGAAGGAAGGAAGGAAAATATTTTTATAATTAATTTTTGAAGTTGAAGTCATTAAAGTGTATCATGAACTACTATTTCTGGTCATGGAAAGGACTGTTATCATGCTCTTAACACACAGTGCTTTTATCCAGGCCTGCAGATTTTTAGCATAATTGAGTTTTTGAAAGTAAATTACTTAAAAGCATAGGAAAATGAAAATCCTTAATTTTAAAAATGGTGATTGTACTCTTTGTTGTGAACTTTATTTCCTATTCTCTTCTGGAGGCTTCTTCATTTTTGTTTTTTGTTGTTTCAGTACTGGAGGTTGAACCCAGGGCTTTGCACTTACTAGGCAAGTGCATTATCACTGAGCTATACCCCCAGCCCTTTTAAAATATTTATTTTGAGACAGAGCCTCATGGAGTTGCCCAGGCTGGCCTCCAACTTGCAATCCTTTGGTCTCGACCTCCTGAGCTGCTGGGATTACAGGCATATGCCACTGTGCATGGCTCTTCTAGAGGTTTTGTTTTGTTTTCTCTAAAAAACCTTAAATATATTTGATGCTATAATTCCAGTATTTGAGAACAGTTTATAATTTCTTATATATTTGTCTAATTTCCTATCCTTCAATTTTAGTTGAGAGACCTTATGGAACCTTAATATCTCACAATGAGAATGACTTCAATGTTAAAATTTCAGTTCATGTGCATCATTATTTCTTAATGATTAACGTAAACATGAATACATCATGGGAATGTAGAGAATTTCAAATTTTATTTTAGCCACAAATATAGGTACAGATAAGGACTATTTTAGTTGCTGGAACTATGACATAAATCTACAATTCAAGCAAGTCTGGGTGGGGAAGGCCTGTAGTCACAGCTACTCAGAAAGGCTGAGGCAGGAGACTCATTTGAGCCCAAGAATCTAAGGCCAGCCTGGTCAACTTAGAAAGACTCTACCTCAGAAAAAAACACATCTACAATTTGTTCTACAACCTTACAATCTGCACATATTTATTTTCTTTTGAGAGGCACAGAAAGAATACAATTTGTTAGACGTGAGTTTATCCTCTTTCAAAAATTATGTTAAATTATAGTGTATCCCTTAATTTAGAAACACTTAATATGAAACAATCTGTGATATCAAAGGTTATCCAGAGACCATAGAAATTAACTATAGGCATTCTTACATTAATAATTATCACTACTTTTGCTTTATTTGCAAAAAATAGAAGATATAACGTGGTCTAAGTTTTCATACTGAGAAAAATATTACTTTATTGTATTATCATTTTGACATATCCTTCATTACTTCTGTACTACAAAAATTCAAAGATAGCTAGCTTTGATTCTTCCTTTTCTAGATATGATGCTTATAAAATTTTTTCGTTAAAACTAGAGTACTTCTTGATAGAAGTACCCTAGAGTTTTTTTTTTTAATCCTGGAATACCTCAAGGGAAATTTTATTTTCTGAAAATTGAATCTATAATTTCAGTTATATGATCCTTACTTGAAAAATAATTGCATGTTGAATTAATGGCAATATGAAATCAATATTATTTAAATATTTATCACTTGACTGAATACTTTCTTATGGCTTCCTATTTAATTTTAGCTCATTTACTCTGGTGTAGAATCAAAGTTAGATCTAAAGTATAACAAGACCAACAGATTGACTCAGTGAGAGGAATTATTTAGAGACTGTATTAAAGAGGCAATAGATAGTACTAACCTCAAGGATACAACAAATTTTAGGCACTAACACCAAACAAACAATTCCCAGGGTTTGTAAGATTAATTAGATGTCAGCAGATGTTCTCAAGAAAAATAGTTCATATTTTCCAGAGTAAAATTTGCACAATCAAGGGCTAATAGAAGGTCCACCCCTAAACAAAAATAAAAAGAAAACAGAACCTTAGTTGTCTTGCATAAAATATGGTTTGTTTTCTTCTCAACCAGGACATCACTAATATCTCTGGTTTGTGTTCTTCTAAGAATCCTTTTATTTAATAAATAATGAAATGCTAAATGCCAGCCTTCAGGAGTGGCAAAAACTGTATAGGAAGTCCTTCCATACTGAGTAGGAGAGCTATTTTGTGACAATTTAGGAGACATTCTCCCCCAAGAAGTCATTACCTTATTAGCATCTGAAAGGGAGTTAAACACAGTTCTGACTCTGCTCAATCTCATAAAATTTAAAAAGGTAAATCTTAAATCTGAGCCGGGCGTGGTGGCTCACGCTTGTAATCCCAGCATTTGGGAGGCTGAGACTGGAGGATTCAGGTTCTCGGCCAGCCTCAGCTACCTAGTGAGGCACTCCTCAACTTAGTGAGACCTGTTTCAAAATAAAGAATAAAAAATAGGGCTGGGGGTATAGCTCGGAGGTAGAATGCCCCTGAGTTCAATCCCCAGTACTGCAAAAACAAAAAAACAAAAACAAAAACAAACTTAAATATGGTGATATTTAAATACATATAAATAGATTTTTTTTATTCCGTACCTACTGAAATCTTCCTAAAACTGGATCATATGAGTAATATGTTGAAGAAATAGATTAAAATCTGGGGACTCCTGTCCTTTGAGCTATAGTAGCTTAGAGAAAAAAAATTATTATTATTTTAATTTGAAGGGGAAAGGAGGAAAGATTGTAAATGGAGAAAAAAAGAGAGAGATTAGAGAGAAATGTTAAGGAGAAAGGAAGAAAAGAAACGTGGACTCAACCTTAAAAATGGGTCATATTCAGAGATAGATAATTATTCAATATAATATGTAATAATTATTCACTTGTATGTCAATTTCTTAAGATAAATGTTAAAGATTTTTCAAGCTTGTGCATGTAAATAAAATTTATTTATTTATTTTTTTCATAGATGGTTATGTTCTTCGGAGTCATCTGGTGGACAAGTAAGCCCATTTTCTTCTACTATATTTGAAAAAAGAATCATGTGGTTTTCTTTAAGAAAGATTTTTAATATCATTTAAATAACAACCTACTAGAGCATCTTAAGTAAATTGAAAATAATATGTTATACTGATGTCAATATGGTAGTATTCATAATAAAATTAAAGTTTTCATTAAGCGGCACCCTTAAATAGGCAGAAAGCCCTTTGCTTTCATGATTATACAATTCATAATTTTAAATACTCAGCCACGAAGACAGGTCAAAACCACTCTTATTTGCTTTTCATTTGCTAATTAATATAGTGGTTGTATTGAGTGAATTAGGGACTAATTCACTAATAGTGTCTGTATAGTAAGTGCTAGTATAACCGTTTATAGTTCAGCCCCTATTTGAGAATATTTCTATGCTTATGCCAGGCATAATAGACTATTATGTTGCCTTTATTGGAAGCAGGCCAGAAAAAAAAAAAGATAGTAGTCAATGCCCCTTCTATCCTTATAAACAGATGTTGTCACAGTTTGGTACTGGTGTGCCACTGGAGTCCTCCACAATGTTTTTTAAGATTCTACTCTGAGCAACATAGTACAAGAAATAAACTCTTATCAGGTCATGTCTTATACCAATACAAAGATTTTTAAATTCAGCACAATGGAAATACCAAAGAGAATTCTCAAATTCTGTATCAATGTTAAGAGTACTATCAACAAACTAGTAGACAGTTGAAAAAAAATAATCTATTTTTTATTTCCTTAGAGCATCAATCACAGTGATGGGCATGGGATGTTTCAAGAGGTTTTGTTCAATGAAATATAAAAATTTTATGAAAAGAATGTGTGGCAAACATTCTTCAACATCAATTATTACAGAATGACTAAGAGACAATATAGATGCCAGTAATCCCAGTTACTCTGGAGGTTAAGGCAAGAGGATTGCAAGTTCAAGGCCAGCCTGGGCAACTTAATGAGACCCTGTGTCCAAATAAAATTTAAAAAGGGCTAGGAATGTAGTTCAAGGCCCTGGGCACAATCATAATCACAGAGAGAGAGAGAGAGAAAGAGAGAGAGAGAGAGAGAGAGAGAGAGAGAGAGAGAGAGAGAGAGAGAGAGAGAAAGAAAGTATTATTGGTTCACCATGTAATAAACATTTATTGAATGAATGACAGAAAAATCTGTTCTCTTTGCATTTGCATCATATTTCTATTATCCAAATCCTCCCTCAACCTCAGAAAAAGGATCCAAACAGAAGACATAGGGAGCTCACAGCATCTGCCATAGTTGGCAACAATTTGGTTTTTTTTGTTTGTTTGTTTTTGTGGTACTGGGGGTTGAACTCAGGGGCATTCTACCTCCAAGCTACACCCCCAGCCCTATTTTTTATTCTTTATTTTGAAACCGAGTCTCACCAAGTTGCGGAGGGCCTCACTAGGTAGCTGAGGCTGGCCGCGAACCCGGATCCTCCGGTCTCAGCCTCCCAAATGCTGGGATTACAAGTGTGCGCCACCACGCCCGGCTAGTTGGCAACAATTTGAAGGCCCTGCTGCTGCTTCTAAGATGAAGCACACAGACAGTGGACAGGAACCAAGAGTGGGTCTGGTCTGAGTGACAAAGCCACCTCACATTTCTGAACTTTGGAACTGGATCCTCCATTTCAAGATTGTGTTTATATTTATAACATCTTATATTTTTATTATTTATAGTTCACTCTTTCCCTTAATAGGTCTCACTAAGTTACTGTGTGCTGGCCTCGAACCTGCAATCCTCCTGTCTCAGCCTCTCAAATACTAGGATTAGAGGCGTGTGCCACTGTGCCCAGCAGATTATAAACTTCTTAAAGTCAAAGCTTGGGGCTAGTGTCTTACTCATATTTATGCCTCCTGCTATGGTATGTTTGTTGACTAGAGTACTTCACAAAGATTCAAGACCAGGCAGAACCTGAAATGTATAAAAGTAACCAAAACTGCTATTATGGGTGCTACCTGCAATTGTAAATAATATTTTTAGAATTATATAACAACAATATCTTGGCTATTTATTCTAATATAGCTAATATTTACTTAAATTGATAGTTACACGTTAGAGTTAGAAACATGTGAAAACAATACAGCGATTTCCTTTTCCAAATAGCATCATATTTTACTCAACATTTGAAATTCAAGGAAACATATGAATCTGTTATTAATTGCTGAAAAAAAAAAAGTCCCTACCATTTGGGTTAAGGCCCCAGTGGAGGCCTGACCATGGCTGTTCCTTTTGCTCAGTTTGACACACATTTCCTAGGGAGCACAGCTGCGTACTCTGCCCACACAAGTTCTAAAGATGGATAGGGCCTAGTCTGTGCAGTAGAGGCACATTTCAATTATTCTGTTTGTAGAATGGAACAACAGGATTAAATAAAGCTAGTGAAAGAAGAGAAGCAGATGAATGTGAAATTTCTTTCCACTTATAAATATATCACATGCACACTTCCTGCCATTGAAAGCCTGAAATACAAAAATTGCATTATTGCCCTTTTCTTCTATCTGTTGCTTGAATGTTTAGGAAGACATTGTCTATAAAATTTTTAAAACTATATTTTTTTATTTGCAGTGATGGAGAGATCTATGATGATATTGCTGATGGTAAGTCTCATCATACAGCACCTGCCATGGGGAATGGTAACAGTGAATTTACTATTAATACAATACTGAAAATAGATTGTTGGATTAATTAGAATCTTCCAATCTGATCAGAATTTAAGGAAAAGTAAACACTCTGGTATCATAGGAGAAGAATCATTTTTCACACAGGGCTAGAAATTTTTTTTAAAAATCTCTTATTTTATTTGAAAAGAGAGTATAAAAATATTTGGTGGATTTTGTATTGTACCATAAATCTTTTTGTGTGTGTGTGGTACTGGGTATTAAATCCAGGGGCATTCTACCTTCTAAGCTATACCTCTAGCCCTATTTTTATAATTTATTTTGAAACAGGGTTGCTGAGAGTCTCACTACTTGCTGAGGCTTTCCTCAAACCCACAATCTTCCTGAATCAGCCTCCCAAGTACTAGGATTACAGATGTGTAATGGATCTTAAGAATTTATTTTATGCTTTTCTGGTCAATGAATAGGTACTTATCTCATAACCAACAATATGAGTTTAAGCATCATATATTTCTAAATTATGATTTAAATATTAGTCTTAGTTACAGTGAGTAAAGTGAGTATAGTGATAATGGTTTTGTAGTTTAGTTTAAAGTATACAATACTTACTGATATTCCATATTTTCAACCTCATTCAGAATGACCACCAAAAAGCTCATTTAGTTAAGTGCCAGGTAAAATAAAATAATCTTGGGTCTCATTTTGATGGTGAGTAAATCTATCTAGGAATTTTGTACACTAAGCAGTGAAAGTTAAATACATAGCCTTTTGTTTAACTAGTTTTTCATAAAGTGAGGCTGTTTTACTATTTGTTTCAATCCTAAATTAGGAAAGTATGAATTACTTTGGAACACTGGCAGAGTATATATTTTATATAATTGTGTTTAAATTTGTATTTTTTTCCTTTCAGGTTGCATCTATGACAATGACTAGGCCGCAGCTTAGTCCATTCTGCTATGCTTCTTAGTTGCCAACAAGAAGTCTAGGTTTTAATTGGTATATGTTACTGGGTATCATAGAAAAATTAATGTACAAAACTATTACCACTTGTTATGAATTCTGATTAACTTTATAAAATTTTATAATTTTAAATTTAGAAAATAATCTCCCTGCTTAATCAATATCTCAAAAGATTGTATTAGCGGGATAAAAGAATGAATGATTAAATACACCATTTTTGCTTTGTCTACAATTGTCAATGTTCTTTTTTTAGGTTACCAATAAACAATCTTGCCTTGTCCCCCCCAGACCACCCTCCAAAAAAGAAAAAAAGAAATTCATTCTGAAGAGATAACTGTTCTGTCTTAAAAAAAAAAATAAGGAAGAATAAATAATATAAGAAAGGAAATTTTAAAGCCGGGCGTGGTGGCGCACGCTTGTAATCCCAGCATTTGGGAGGCTGAGACCGGAGGATCCGGGTTCACGGCCAGCCTCAGCTACCTAGTGAGGTACTCTGCAACTTAGTGAGACTCGGTTTCAAAATAAAGAATATAAAATAGGGCTGGGGGTATAGCTCGGAGGTAGAACGCCCCTGAGTTCAATCCCCAGTACTGCAAAAAAAAAAAAAAAAAAAAAAGAAAGGAAATTTTAAAATAATCCATAAGAAGGAATACTGTTATTTGTACCCTTACTTATGATAGTATCTTATACTCTTTATTCAAATTTTTTTTTTTTTTTTTTTTTTTGTGGTACTTGGGATGGAACCCAGAGGCCTTCTACTTCTGAGCTACATGCCCAGACCTGTTTATTTTTTATTTGGAGACAGGGTCTTGCAAAGTTGCTGAGAGCCTCACTGAATTGCTGACGATAGCTCTGAATGAACCTGTGATCCTCCTGCTTCAGCCTCCCAAATATTGGGATTACAATCATGCAACACCACACCTGACCAAACGATTTATCTTTGAAAAAGAGCAAAGATGACTCCTATCCTGCTGGTGGGTTAAATGTTTCCAAAAATTATAGTAGTAGCAGAACTTTGGTATAAAGTTTATCTCTACTTGTTTATCATGCATATGTGTTAATTATTTGAAAATAATGTTATGCATTCATATGCACATCTAAGATTAAACTTCAGAGAAGCCTAAAATAAATTTTACTTTTGCAGATTCATATGTAACCAGGGTAGCTATGAATGAAGACTGCCCTACAATTACGAAAGATGGACTTTGAAACTCACTAGCCTTTTTTGATATTTCTTAACTATGAAGACTGTAGATTATGGGTTTTGTTTTCAATTACCTCTGCAGAACATTAAAAATGTTTCCTTAAACTGCTTTACAAGAAAGTTGGCCAGTAGAAGGAGAACAAACTAGTAAACTTTAGTGAACTTAGTAAACTGAGGTGCTCCCTACTGCTATATAACCATTCCCAGACAACTCCCAGCAAAACATGAGGCATTTAGGTTTCAATGCCGTGAACACTAAACACCAGGATACAAGATTCAAAACCCTAAACACCGAAGAAAATAACAGAGAACCTTTCCCCACAACTTCTAAAATGTGAAATTATCCTGAATCTGACTCTTTAAGAAACCATGATGGGATATTGGACACATTACTTATTCTCTCAGTGCCCTCGTCAGTAAATTACAGAATTAGAATACACCAGTTTTCCTCAGCTTTTTTCACTACCAATTACTTCTAGGTTTCACAATTCTTGCCTCACCCCAGATGCATGTTTCACAAGATTTTGTCCACTTTTAAAACTCGCTGATTAGATAATGACTGATTAATGCATTCCCCATGGTTTTGGTGTTGGGGGGATTATTTTTCATTTGTTTGTTTTGTGTTACTGGGGATTGAAACTAGAGGCACTCTGCCTCTGAGTTTCAATCCCCAGTCCTATTTTATTTTTTTTATTTGAAACAGGGTCTTGCTAAGTTGCTGCAGATCTCGCTAAGTTGCTAAAGTTGGCCTCAAACCTGCGATGTTCCTGTCTTGGCCTCCCAAGTACTGGGATTACAGGAGTGTGCCACTACACACAGCAGCATTACTCGTGTTTTAATATTGCAAAGGCTCATTGGTGTTTCTGAAGGGTGATCGCACCGAATTACATTTTTTTCCCCTCAAAAACCCCAAAGGAACTCAAAGCTTTCAGGGGGTAAAATGAGATTTCCATTTGGTGCTTTGAAATTTGAAAATGTTATCAACTTCCACCACTCAATTTATAGAATATGGGGGTCTGAGGTCACAGATTAGAAACTATTCATCTCAGCTTTTCCCTTTAATTATGAAGTAATTTGATGTCTACGTTTTGTTAGGATTAACCACTATGTGTCCTTGTGATGAATTTATTTGAATACTAGAGAAAATTGCATAATTCAAAAGTGGTTCTTATTACATTCAACAGTACTTGAGAGGCTGAGGCATGAGGCTCACAGGTTCAAGGCCAGTCCCAGCAACCTAGAAAAACCCTGTTTCAAAATTTAAAAAAAAAAAAATTAAAAAGGGGTAGGGGCTGTTGCTCAGAAGTAGAATGTCCTTGGGTTTAATCCCTAGTGCCAAGAAAAAAAAAAATTAAATTTGACAGCAAATATACAGAATACATTTGCAGTATATTTTCAGGAATTTTTTCCTTATTGATAGTAGTATAAATTTAGTGCAATGTCAGTTTTCAAAATTCTAAATTAGATCTAGATAATATTCCAAGGCTTTGATTTATACACCAAGAAATAGACAAATACCTATGAAAGATTTATGTAGAGCCAGACATGGTGGCGCACGCTTGTAATCCCAGTACTTGGGAGGCTGAGACAGGAGGATCACAGGTTCACAGCCAGCCTCAGGTACTTAGTGAAGCCCTCCGCAACTTAGTGAGACCATGTTTCAAAATAAAGAATAAAAAATAGGGCTGGGGTTATAGCTAGGAGGTAGAATGTCCCTGGGTTCAATCCCCAGTACTGCCAAAAAAAAAAAAAAAAAAGAGAGAGAGAGAAAGAGATTTATGTAATAATTATCTTAATATAAAATATATTTAGGTATCAAATATAATATACTAAATATTATTTCTGTTACAGTGTGTGGAATTTTTTCATGTGAGAAGATCTACAAATAAAAAAATTTCTTCAACAGAAAATATTGCTTCTACTTCATAAAAATCTTGAGGCCATCAGCCTTTCTCTCCCTTACTTTGAACCCACATCTGTAGAAGAGTATTTCTCTGCACCCATCTCCAGTATTTTTGTTTTGGCCCCAAGGATGGAGTACCACCTATTTAATACCAAACCTATCCACTACTGCCCCTGATATTTCATCCCTATTTTCTGTTAAAATCTGAAATGCACTTCTCTTCAACTCCCTACAAACTGGATCCTTCGACCTTAACTCATGTCCAGACACTATTCCAGAGAATAAGATGTCACACCTCAAATTCAAAGCCACAGTCTTTGATCCCATTTCTTCCTACCTTCTATAGGGTCTTCTTCCTCTCTAATTTCTCACTCTATCTCTCACCATCTGTCTATCCCTACCTGCCTCCCTCTTTCTTTATCTTTAACTTTTCCCATTGGGGATATTCCCCCTATAGACTTAAATATATTAAAATTTCTCCCATCTGGAAAAAAAAGGTGAAATCTTGTCTTAAATCCAAGCATCTCTATAATACAGCCCATTTCAATCTTCCTTTTCTCACTCCATCATCTTAAAATGGTAAAGTACATGTGACAGCCCAGAGAATGAGCCTCTAAGACCTCCAACTATGGGTGTTTGATGGACCAAAGGCCCCAGCTGCATATTAGTGCTCAAACCAGCCCTCCCACAGGCTGTTCTAGCCAATGATTGAGGATGGCAGGAAGAGCATGGCAAGACACAGAACTCCTCACGTGGCTGACTTGAGTTTCAGGACTCTCTGACAGTCTCGCTAGACCTTCCTTGTCGCCTTGCACAAAATTTTGAGAGTCTACCCAACTCCCTTGCCTCCTGCCTTCTCTGGGGCAGACTTGCACTGCAGTCAAGTGGTCTTCCTTCAGCCTTTCCTGGCTCTTGCCCCATTTCCTTTCATGCATGTATTCCTCCTTGCCCACTGGAAGAATATCCTTGCATTTCACCCCATCATGGAATCTGCTTTCCAGAGAATCCAAACTGAACACCGTACACCTGGAAAGTTTATAAAAATACACACTTTCTTCCTGGTGTAAAGCAAATCAGAATCTGGGGAAGGAACTTGGAATCTAATTTTCTTTTTTGTTTTTTGGCACTGGGAATTGAACTCAGGGGCATTCTACCTCCAAGCTACATCCCCAGCCCTATTTTTTATTCTTTATTTTGAAACCGGTTCTCGCTAAGTTGTGGAGTGCCTCACTAGGTAGCTGAGGCTGGCCTCAAACTCGGATCCTCCGGTCTCAGCCTCCCGAATGCTGGGATTACAAGCGTGCACCACTACACCCGGCTTGGAATCTAATTTTCATTAACTGCAAAAATGATTTTGATGTGCAACTAGGTTTGGTAATCCCCCATTCCTTGTCGTCCTTTGTCATGTTTTCAATTTATCGTCACTCTCCAGCTTCCTGCAACTTGACTTCTGTCACAATTACTCTAAAGTCATTTATACATGATATCCTGCAATTACCTCTAACCCATTAGATTCAAAACTGAAACCTTCCTCTTTCTACCATCAACTATAGATTCTACTCTGGTGACATCTCTACCATCCAATCACCCAAGTTGCTCTTCTGCTCTTTCATTCTTCACATCCCAAAAAACATTAGTAAATGGAGCTCTCAGAAAACAAAGACTCTGTCGTGTGTGTGTGTGTGTGTGTGTGTGTACATTTTAAATGCCATTTGAAGCCTTTCATTGTATGTTTAATAATGAAAGAATAATTATATAATATATCTCCAAGAAATATATCTCCAAAAATAATCCAGTGGACTCACATTGTAATTTTTTCTCAATTACTACTTCAGATGCTTTAAGAACTGTATTAGATTGACGGCTGAGCCATGACTATTAGATTTACCAACATGTAAGTCACTGGTGACCTTAGATAGATTCACTGATGCAGTCAAGACAAAGCTAAATGAGCCAGCCGTGGTGGCGCACGCTTGTAATCCCAGTACTTGAGAGGCTGAAACAGGAGGATTGCAGGTTCTCGACCAACCTCAGCTACTTAGTGAGGGCCTAAGCAACTTAGTGACACCCTATTTCAAAGATATAGAATAAAAAGTAGGGCTAGGGGTATAACTCTGAGGAAGAATGCCCCTGGGTTCAATCCCCAGTACTGCAAAAAAAAAAAGAAAAAAAAAAAAAGACCAAGCCAGTTATATTGGTGACCCTTGATGGGCTTTCTGGAATCAGATGCTGGGATAGAGTTTGTGGTTCAAGATGTCTATTAAGGATCAATGTTTGAAAGAAAGTAAGTAGAGAAAGCAAGGTTGAGGAAGAGGAAGGAGGTGAACTGCAGTGTGCCAGCCAACCAGAGGGAGCCTCTGGAGGAAATACCAAAATCACATACCTCCCTTTAGGCCAAAATTGTGCCTCCCTCTCCTAGCTCACCACCATGAGTGAGCCACCCTGGGAAGGTCATCATGACCTTGTACAAGATGACTGCAGACAGATGGAGGCAGACCACCCTCCCCTCAGCAGCAGCAACTCTTTCCTTGAAGGAGCTCTGGCATCCCATCTTCTCCACAATGGATGGAGACAGAATCTTCTTTTATGTGGCATGAAAATGACTAATTTATAGGTTTATTATAAAAATTTATGGAGAAAATGTACTTAAGCATCTTAGTGTCTGACACTAAACTAGTACTATTATCTAGTACTAGTATGAAAAAGACTAAGTATTTTGTTGAGTGTCTGACACTAACTAGTACTAATATTATCCTGGTTGGTAGTTATCAAGTCAGTGGAATCTTATTGAGATTTCGTTTTATTTGCCTGCTAATATGTGAAAGTAATAAAAAAGCTTGAAAACAATAAGTGAAATAATATTAATAAAATAAATAATCAAGTCCAGCTCCCACATATGAGTATTAAGTTACAGTGTGATTCATGATTTTTGTTTGGTATTTTGTGAAACTATACTCCAATGGGAAAATCTACCTGGCTTTCCTTATATAAGCATCTATTTTTTTTAAATGAGTGACAGTTTTCATTCTGCGACTTTGAGAAAATAATAGGTTGTATGTATGTTCTACTAAAGTACTCTGGAGCGCAGTCACAGTATTCATCTTTATATGAAATTGTGGCAAAGTGAGAGAAGCTCAACAGGTGCCTCTCCCCCTTGGAGGTTCATCTGCTTTCAGCAGTTCCTCTATAACTCTTTCCATAGCCTGAGTTGGAATTTTTCCAAATTTCAGAAAATATGTTTAAACAACAATCTATTCCTACTTGGGCAATGGTTCAGTGAGCATTCTTGGGCACAAGCAACAGAAATAAACAATTGCTCTGGAGGAGTTTACTCATGAATCTAAGTCCCCAGAGACAGAATCCATCAACAGGAGTCATGTACCTGGACATGTGGTAGCGTAAGGGAGAGCCCTAATCCTTTGGATTTAGTAGTAAGAAAAAGTTACCTAGAATTATCCTTTCAAATTTGATGGTGAAAAGATAGCTTCTCAATATAAAATTTAAAGTAGTGAGAAGTATCCAGGAAGTTCACCGTTCATCAAAATGATCTCGTGAATGAAATAAGCTTTAAAAGTAATATCAAGAGTCGGGTGTGGTGGCACATGCTTGTAATCCCAGCATTTGGGAGGCTGAGACCAGAGGGTCCAGGTTCACAGCCAGCCTCAGCTACCTAATGAGGCACTCCCCACTCTGCAACTTAGTGAGACCCTGTTTTAAAATAAAGAATAAAAAATAGGGCTGGGGGTATAGCTCAGAGGTAGAATGCCCAAGTTCAACCCCCAGTGCCGCAAAAAAAAAAAAAAAAAAGTAATATCAAGGTATATTATGTTATGTTAGTATATAAAATGTGTAGCAGTTTTTAAATATATTTTTCTATGCTTTCTTGAAGAATTTGGTCACCTATGATTCTTTGCTATATACATATGGAATTGAATCCAGGGAACTTCTACCTCCAAGCTAAATCCCCAGCTCTTTTTTTTTTTTTTTTTTTTTAATTTTGAAGCAAGGTTATGCTAAGTTGCTGAGTGACAGTCTTGCTAAATTGCTGAAGCTGTCCTCAAACCTGTGATCCTCCTGACTCAACCTCCCAAGTACTGAGATTATAAGTGTGTGCTACTGTGTTTGGCTTCTTTGCTCATTTTTTAATAGAAACTAGTAGAGAAATGATTTTTGTCCTGTAAGAAACACTATACTGCTTATGATGACTAACTGGCAACTAATATTCAGCTTTGGTATAGAGATATTAGAGAATGATGGAGACTGTGGCAAACTATAGAATATATAAGCTCTACAAATAGGAAAAAGTTGTTAATTGTGCTGGATGTCTTCTGTATCGTCCTCCAGATCCCTCTCTCCGTCTTTCTCCATCCTGTTCTGTGTCCTTCAGGACCAATATTTATGAACTAGCTTAAGAGGCTCCCTTGACTTTGAGCTTCCAGTTCCATTTGGACCCTGGGGAGCACTAGCAGTCAATCAGAGGGACAGAGAGAGGGGTTTGGATATTTATTTCTTAGCATCTTTCCAGCAGCTATCAGTCTTCACAGTGGTGAATTTCAGCGCTTGTCCCAGACTTGCTCCTTCAGGATTGCAAACACTGCCTTGGTTGCCAGCCTGGGTGGAGCTGTTTACTTTGTGGTTTCCCTACACGCTGTCCACACATTTGTAAACAATCCCGTTATTCAGCTTCCTCGAATTTCTCAATTTGAGTTTGCTATTTGTTCTCCACCTAGGCCCTGCAGACACATGACACAACTCTGAGGAATTATGAGTCCAGTGTTGCAAAGATTTTTCCAATTTTAAAATAGAAGCTAAGCCGGGCGTAGTGGCGCACGCTTGTAATCCCAGCATTTGGGAAGCTGAGACCGGAGGATCTGGGTTCGAGGCCAGCCTTTTAGCTACCTAGTGAGGCACTCTGCAATTTAGTGAGTCCCTGTTTCAAAATACAGAATAAAAAATAGGGCTGGGGGTGTAGCTCGGAGGTAGAATGCCCCCGAGTTCAATCCCCAGTACCACAAAAAAAAAAAAAAAATAGAAGCTAGATATTAAAGTTTATGTATAAAATCCCCACTCTTTTGTTACTGTTGATTCAATTTTTTTAAATGCACTATTCAGATCAAACAAAATATCACAGCCAGGAGTGATGGCACACGCTTGTAATCCCAGTACTTGAGAGGCTGAAAGAGGAAGATCATAGGTTCGTGGCCAACCTCAGCAATTTGTGAGGCCCAACTTAGTGTGACCCTGTTCCAAAATAAAAAATAGAAAATTGGGTTGGGGGAGGATCAGAGGTGGAATGCCCCTGGTTCAATCCCCAGTACCACACAGACACACAGACACAGATACACACACACACACACACACACACACACACACACACACACACACACACATCACTGTAAGCCAGATTTGGCCCATGAGGTTAGTCTGTAACCTCTGCCATGTACTATAGGAGATAAGTTAAATAAAGCACAAGTCACTCTAGCTATCCAATCCTGCCAGTATTGAGGAGCATTTTACTTCTAAGCTATACCTCCAGCCCTTTTTATTTATTTATTTTTTGTATTGTTTTGAAACAAGGTCTTGCTAGGTTACTAAGGGTCTTGCTATGTTGCTGAGGAAGTCCTGCAACAGGCAATCCTCCTGTCTCAGCCTCCCAGACACTGGGATTAGAGTCATGTACCACCATACCAGCCCATTTTCTTGTTTTCAAAGTACATATACTAAAGTTCCTTTAGTAGAGTCATGGTGATAAGCCACTTCTATATTTTGATTATTTAGAAGTGTCTTTATTTTCCCATATTCATTAAAGACTTAAAGATGTTTTTCTTCTGTTTCCTGGCATCTTTTACTTCTGCTGATGAGATTGTAATTATTCTAATTGTAGTTTCTGCAGATTATTTGTCTTTCTTCTCCTCCTGCTTTTAAGATCTCTTTCCCTCTGATAGTCTGTGAACTACATAGCATCTGGGTGTAGACTTTATTTTATTCATTATGATTGACCTATGTTATCCCTCCAATATTTGTTAGTTTGTGTCTTTCATAAGTCCCAGAAAATGTAAGCCATAATCTCTTCAAATATTACATTTTTTTCTTTATTTTCCTTTTTCGTCCTTTTTAATAACTACCACTATAAATTAGAAATAGAACCACTGCATCATTCTAAAAATGACACTGTGCTATATCTTATTATGCCATGTTGTAATCAGCTCTGCTGCCCAAGCCCTGATCCTGGTGAGCTTTTCTGTCTCTATACTTGTGCCTTTTCTAGAATGGCAATAAATAGAATCCTAAGTAGATTCTTTTTAAGTCTGGCTTCTTTCACTTAGCATAATTCATTTGAAATTTGACCATATTGCCTTGTGATTCACTAGTGTGTTTCTTTTTAATGCTGCATAGTAGTCAATTGAATAAATATTCTATAATTTGTCTATCCATTTGAAATCAAAGACAATTGTGCTGTTTCTAGTTTTTGGCAATTACAAATAAAGCCACTACAAACATTCATATTCAGATTTTTGTGTAATTATAAGTTATGATTGAGTAAACAACTAGGTGTGTTTTCTGGGTTGTATGTAAAGTTTGTATAACTTCAGAAGGATCTGTCCAACTGCTTCCCAAAGTCACTGATTCATTTGCTGTTACCACCCTACCTACCACATAAAAGAGTTCAATTTGTCAAACATTCTTGCTACATTTGGCATTTTTCTTTCATTCATTCATTCATTCATTCATTCATTCTTGTGGTACTGAGGATTAAACCCAGAGGCATTCTACTTTTGAGCTACACCCCCAGCCCTTTCTATTATTTTTTGTTGTGTTGTTTTGATGCTGAGGATTGAACCCAGGGCCATTCCACCTCCAAGTTACACCCCTAGCCTATTTTATTTTTATTTTGAAACAGGGTCTCACTAGGTTGATGAGAGTCTCACTACTGGCTGACGCTGTCCTCGAACCTGTGATCCTCCTGTCTCAGTCTCCCAAGTACTGGGATTATAGATGTGTACCACCACACCTAGCTTATTTACTTTATAAACAACTGTAATAAGTGTGTAGTGGTAGCTTATTGTGTTTTTTTTTTTTTTTTTCAGTATTGGGGATTAAACTCAGGGGCATTCTACCTCCGAGCTACACCCCCAGCCCTATTTTTTATTCTTTATTTTGAAACAGGGTCTCACTAAGTTGTGGAGGGCCTCACTAGGTAGCTGAGGCTGGCCTTGAACCCGGATCCTCTGGTCTCAGCCTCCCAAATGCTGGGATTACAAGCCTGCGTCACCACGCCTGGCTGCTTATTGTGGTTTTAATGAGCATTTCCTTAATAACTCAAAAGGTTTATTTTCCATGGTTATGCCTGTTTTGGTGAAGTGTCTGTTCAAGTCTTTTGTCCATTTCTTTCATTATTTTATTTTGCTTGTTTTATAATTGAGTATTGAGTTTTCTTTTATATATTGCTTTCTATATATAGTTTTATTTTGTTTTTTATAATTACTGAAATACACCTGAATTGGGGAAAGTGGAGAGTATTGAATTTTCTTTTTTTTTTTTTTTTTTTTTTTTTTTTTTTTTTTTTTTTTTTTTTTTTTTTTTTTTT
>PVLC010004017.1:71816-90005 GCA_004027655.1 Graphiurus murinus | reverse complement strand
TTGAACTCAGGGGCGTTCTACCTCCGAGCTGTACCCCCAGCCCTATTTTTTATTCTTTATTTTGAAACCGAGTCTCACTAAGTTGCGGAGGGCCTCACTAGGTAGCTGAGGTTAGCTGCAAACCCGGATCCTCTGGTCTCAGCCGCCCGAATGCTGGGATTACAAGCATGCGCCACCACGCCCGGCTGGAGGTATTGTTCTTGAGGGAAATGAAAGCCACCAAGTTTGAGGGAAGGATGGGATCGCCTCGCCGCTGGGTGGAAGACATCTCACAGGGGCAAGGAGGGGCAAGGGCAGACATGTCTTCCTCAGCCAACCAGGTGGGCGACACTGGTGGCAGCCGGGACACAGGGAGCTGATGGAGCGGGTGGCCTGGAGGTAGCACTGGACAGAGGTGCCCAGGACAGGTGGAGTGCAGCCGTCTGCAAGCTTACTATAGGATTTCTTTCCCTCAAAATGGAAAGTCTGGCCTCTTTAATTTATTTATTTTTTTTAATGTTTTAAAGCTTGTCAGTGAGTTTTTCTTTCATGCAATTTCATTCTACTTAATCTCGCTGTCAATTAAGTCACACTCAGTTGCAGAACAGTGAGTTTTGATGAGCCAAAAACCGTTTTAATTAGCCTAAATTGTTTCAGTTAGCATAACTGCTTTTGCGCTAATTGTTGGTGATTGAGTTGAAGACCTAACAAATGCAGGCGCCGGCTGACACCAGGGCACGCAGCCTCCCTCCTGCCTGCGCCAGGTCCTGCACTGGAGAGGAGGGGGGAGCTCCGGCTCCCAGAGAGGGGCTCCTCTTCCTGGCTGGGAGGGGCTCGCAGGGTCAGAGTCGCCACCCCGGCTGGACTTGGGAAGTCTGCACTGGAATCCAGCCAGGAGCTCACGGCACCCCCGTGCCCTTCAGCCCCAACACAACCCCAAGCAAGAACCCGGCTCCACAGCCCAGCCCAGAGAACTGAAACCCTGCTGCTGGTGCTCCACCCCGAGTCTGCTTTACCGACAGCCTCTCTGAGAGCAAGGTCCTTAGAAACTTGCAGTCTCAAAGAAGACCTCTTTCAGGGGAGAAACGGGGCCAGCATCTCCCGTGGCAAGAAAGAGTTCCCAAGTGCAACGGCAGTAGTGGTGGCCCCAAGGGAACTTCAAAAAATACTGATGCTCAAGACCCGCCCTAGAGAAACTCGTTACCTTGGATGGAGGCGGGGCCCAGGCATGAGTAGTTCTTAAAGCTCAAGTGATTGAAACACACTGCCAATCTTTTTCTGAGGCAACATGTTTAAGGTGTTTCCCAGCTGGACATGGAGACATTCCTGTAATTCCAGTTCTTGGGAGGCTGAGACTGGAGGATCATAGTTTCAATCCCAGCCTTGGCAACTAGGCGAGACCCTGTTTCAAAATAAAATTGGGCTGGGAGTATAGTTCAGAGGTAGAAAGCCCATGGGTTCAATCCCCAGGAACACACACACACACACACACACACACACACACACACACACACGGTGTTTCCTTCAACATTCAAGGAAGCTTAAGTGCCCCTGAGAGGGGGGCATGGCCCCAGCTCAGGGAAGGGGGTCTTGGGGAGCAGGGTGGGGCCAATGCCATCCCTGGCAAAGCTCCCACATCACTTCTCAATTTCCAGAGGAGGCATTAATCCTGTCTGCATGATCTTAAACTGATTACCACTTACAGGCAGCCCAATAACCAAGAATTATTGAGCAGGCAACAAGAGGTGAATTCTGAAGCGCAGAAAAATTATGCATACATTCACTTACCGGGCCTTCAACTCAATTTCATTTTCGTATTGGCTGAACATCAAAAACACCTCCTTTACGGACTAAGCAAGGGTGCTCTGCAGCACGGGTGAGGCTCCCAGCCTCCCCAGCCTCCCCAGCCTCCCCAGCCCGAGACACAGGTCAGCGTGCCGTCACAGGAGGCTCACTCTAGTGCAGCTGTCTCAGAACACAATTCAGGTTCATCGCTGGGTCACCTCCACTAAGACCAAGACATGACCCTGAGATTATCCTGGTGAAGGGGACAGTCAATAAGGGTCTAGAATGAACCTATCTCAGCTGAGACACTGGACAAAATAACTGCAACTTCCTGTTACAAAGAACTGGGGAGACCTGACATCATAGTGCCAAATCATGAAATCAGGACGGACATTTCCATTTCTATGACTGGGTGATGAACTCCTTGTCTGGCACGTCCATCTGTAGTCAGTGTTTTGCTGTCTGCGCTGCAGCTGCCAAGCATGAAGGTGCAGACCACCTGCAGCTGCCAGGCAAGGAGCCTTCTCTCGATGGTACCTGCAAATTACATTTGGCTCAGTGTCAAGTCCAACCTGGTTTTGTTGTTGTTTTTGCGGCACTAGGGATTGAACCCAGAGGCATTCTACCTCTGAGCTCCAACCCTAGCCCTATTTTTTATTCTAAAACAAGGTCTCACCAAGTTGCAGTGGGCCTAAGTAGCTGAGGCTGGCCTCGAACCCAGATCCTCCGGTCTCAGCCCCCCAAGTACTGGGATTACAAGCGTGCACCACCACGTCCGGCTATTCAACCACAGTTTTAAAGAACCTAACTACAATGTTCTTCTGTTCATTCCATGGACACTAATTAGTATCAGAGTTTTCCCCATCACTGACTTTTTTGGGGGGGAGGTACTGAGAAATAGGGATTACTTTTAAGAGACAGTGCTGCTTATCTGTGTTCAAGTCGCCTACAGTTTGGTACATACAGGGGTAATAATAAAAGGGCTGCAGATTGTCAGGCCTGTTCCTGGTAAAGACCTGGACTTTAAACAGATGCTGGGCTGGAACAGAGGTGGGGTATGTGGGTGTGTGCATGCATCCATGCGCATGCTCTTGTGTTCAAAGAGCCTCTTCATTTAGAACACAGCGCTTCACCCATCTGTGCTGAAAACCAGACAAACAGATTGCACACAGAACCAGAGCGCTCTGCTGCTGGTCTGTGGTCCTCTGGTGGTCAATCGGCTTGGAGACACCAGGTGTCCCCGGGAGGGAAAGAGCGAGGGAGGGCACGCAGGTCTCAGCCAGTCCCTTCCTCGTGACAAATGTGTTTGCTAGTGGAAAGTGAAGAGTTTCAGTTCCAATCCCCTTATGATCCAAGGTAGGTAAACTCCACTATTTGTCAAATATATCTTCCCTTGTTAATGAGCGCGTAACAATCTGCAGTGATTGCTTCATTATGGAGGAACTTACTGTAAAAGAAAATAAACGGGGAGAAGCAAAGGCAGCCCTACGCCGTGTGAGGATGCTGGGCTGCAGGCTCAAATACAAGTTCTATCATAAGAAATGTGCAAGAGGAGGAACCCCTGGAAAAAGGAAACTCCGTTTGTTTAAACTCTAGTTCCTTTTAGTAATGAATGCTTACAAGAGCATCCGACAGACCAGAAATCAGAGTTCTTCCCAAAGAGGTGGCTCGAAAATTCAAGAGTGAGGGACCTGGGGTGTAGCTATTTACTGAATACCAATTACCAACAGTGCTGCAGTAGGCATCACCAGAAAACAGTTTCAACTTTCTTCACGGCCAAGACAAAGGAAAACCTTCGGGAGGCCACCCCGAAGTACTGCATGGGAAGAAGTTGGGTCCTAGACAAGGTCCTAACTCTGCGAATGAGGAGCTTCTCACATTCTCACAGCCTTGCCTTTTTTCCCTACAAATAAGCATGTCTTCTTAGTGTTCTATACAAAAATATAATAGTAGTAAAGTGCCTTAAAGATCAAGCCAAACACTACTAGGCTAGAATCGAGACACCGTGATGGTGGAGAGTTGCTAAGCTGGACAGGACAGACAGAGCTCCCCTAGCACCAGGACTACAGAGAAAACAGAGGGCAGCCCTGGTCAGGGCCGGTGGCCTGGCTGCTCAGAGCGATGGGAAATGGACGTGTACATTTCTTCTGCAGTGATGGTAATGCTCTAAACCTGGACTGTGATGGTGATCGCACAACTCTGTAAATATACTAAAATAGGCAAATTTCATGCTAGGTAAGTTATATCCCAATAAATTATACTGTTGATTTTTAAAATGTATTAACTGTGTCTAACATTAAGCACAACCATGTCTAACCAAAAGCAGGAGAAGCAGCTTTGCCCAAAGTGAAGAAACACAAAGACTATAAATGTGTTCAGAATCCTTTTAACTTTAATTGTGGGAGTAAAATCAGGCAACCACTGAGAATAAAATACAGTCCCTGGGAGCAATCGCAATGCTGTTTGGGATTTTTTGGGTAATGTGGACGTGGTAAGAGTTGTTTCATTAGCGGGAGTGGTCAAAAGTTGCCAGATTGTCTCACTCCTCGATGGTCTCTTTTTTGCCAGTCTCCTGCCCTTCAAAGACAGGGTACCTGGCCTCCACATCCGCCCACGTGATGCTGCCGCTGGCCAGGTCGCGGACCACGCCGGGCAGCTCAGAGACCTGGGGAAGAAAGAGAAGTCAAGCGTCAGCCAGCCTGTGTGGATTTCCAAAAGGAGGACTCGCCCCCGACTCAGCAAACCTTCCGTAGCATGGAGGCGAGGCGAAACGATGTCTGTGCGATGACAAGGTCCCTGTACAAACTGGGTCCTCGGTGTCTCTTGTCACCCCTCTGGCTACTCATCCCCCCCCAGGCCTGGGTTCACACCCTCCTTTAAGTCCACAAAGCCCACCAGCTCCCCAGAGAACTCGATTCTGCCACAAAGCCCTTCCTAATTACTCCAAATCTCCACGACCACTTGTGTCAAAATTTAACTCTTAAATCCTTCTTGATTGACAGGAGTCAATCAAGTATCCCATATGAAGAGAGCCAGGCAAGCCAAGTGTTCCTCAGCCATAAGTATGCACTGGCTGCCGCCCAGCAGCGGATCTCACCCCCGGGCTTGTCAAAGCCCTCTGCCTCCCCTCGCCCCGTTCCTGGTTTAGGAGGCTGCGGGCGGGGACTCTGCTGATCTAACAAGCTCAGAGTGAAGCTGAAGCTGCCGCCGCTGCCGGCCCAGGGACCACACTGAGAACCACGGCCAGATGGGAGCGCAGCTCCAGAGTAGCCAGGTCTGCTTTGTAAATGACAAGCTAGAAATGGCTTCTGAATAGACGATAAACTCCTTTGGGAAAAGGCAGCCTTCTACCTCTGTTTTCCCTATTACTGACTCTCTGGATCAGGCTGTGCACATAGGAGGCACTCTACATGAATACCCGCCCAAAGTTAATAAATCAGCCGGGCAGTTGTCAATTTCTTTTTTTTTTTTTTTTTTTTTTTTGTGGTACTGGGGATTGAACTCAGGGGCATTCTACCTCCAAGCTACATCCCCAGCCCTCTTTTTTATTCTTTATTTTGAAACAGAGTCTCACTAAGTTGTGGAGGACCTCACTAGGAAGCTGAGGCTGGCCGCGAACCTGGATCCTATGGTCTCAGCCTCCCAAATGCTGGGATTACAAGCGTGCACCACCACGCCCGGCTTATCGATTGATTAAGTGGAAAGGACTCTGTCCTTTCCCTTGTCACCTTCCTTCCCTTTCTGTGCTTGTCCTATTTCATTTTTCCCTTCAAATTAAGTAAAATTACTGAAACATTATTCACTGTGTTGAATGAATTAACACTGACATGCGCATATATATATATATGTATGTATATGTTTCTATAGAAATATAAAGATAAAAATGTCTTAGACACAAAAGCCTACCAGTAAAAACTATAGCAACAGCCTCGTGGGATCACATGTCTCTTGTCCAATAAACAAACAAATATAAAAGCAAACTGCTGGAGAATAAGCCCAGAGCAACACAAATGCTATAAAATATCAGACAAGTGCTAATGGGTATTTTCATAATTAAGCCAAACAGATTTGGGAATCTGGGCTTCGTCTGATACAAGCCTACCATTAAAATTACAAAGGAAAAAAAAAAGGAAAGGGAGCATAAATGCATAAAAATCCCACTCAAACAGTAGGAAGTGGCACGCCTGTCCAAGTCTGACCGCGTGAGGGAAGGCGGCTACCTCTGCTCGGATCTGCCGCATGGAGTCGCGGTCCCTCAGGGTTGCAGTGTGAGGGGTCTTATTCACTGTATCGAAGTCAATGGTGATGCCAAAAGCCACGCCGATCTCATCGGTCCTGGCATAGCGCCTCCCGATCGACCCAGAGGAATCATCCACTTTGTGAGACACGCCATTCCTGGTCAGCGCTTCCGCTGTGCAAAACAAATGAAATAAATTACCAACAAAATAATGGGGTGAGTGCCAGTGCCACCCGAATGCTGCCCCACAGCTCAGGAAAACTTATGACGAAAGGATTCAAGACAAGCGCTCCCAGCACGCTTCCCATCCCAACGCTGAGCCTGAAGGGCAGCACCGGTGACTCCGAGATCCTCTGCAGTGCTGTGGACTCCGGTCTGTACATCTACTGGCACTCGGCTCCCCTGAACAGAGCACCAAGGTCAACACTAGAAACATCTAATCTAACCTTTTGCTTTTGTGGTACTAGAGATGAAACCCAGGGGCATTCTAGCTCCAAGCTACACCCCTAGCTCTTATTTATGCTGAAAGGGTCTCCTGCAGTTGCCCAGGGCCTTGCTAAGTTGCTGAGGCTGGCCTCAAACCTATGATCCTTCTGTCTCAGCCTCCCGAGCACTAGAATTACAAGCGTGAGCCACCACGTCCAGCTTCTGATCTTTATTTATTCTTTTTTGCGGTACTGGGGATTGAACTCAGGGGCATTCTACCTCCGAGCTACACCCCCAGCCCTATTTTTTATTCTTTATTTTGAAACAGGGTCTCACTAAGTTGCGGAGTGCCTCACTAGGTAACTGAGGCTGGCCGCGAACCCGGATCCTCCGGTCTCAGCCTCCCAAGTGCTGGGATTACAAGCGTGCACCACCACGCCCGGCTTCCAGCTTCTGATCTTTAAAGCTGACTGCTGGGTCCCGCTGGGCTGAAGCACCCCGAGGGGCACGCACTCTCTCAGAAGAAACGAGAGCAGTGGTTAAAATCACTCAGGTTTATACTTATTCAATCTATATTCTTATTGAAATAAATGATACATTTCCTAAAGTTAAGTCTACTTGATGGTGTTCCCATGGAGATTACTCAATTGGATTTGCTTACATAATTCCTTGACAAACGGCATGAACTCCTGGTTTTGGCTCAGTGGAAGGACGGAACATTTGAACGGAGCAACCACAGCAGGGAAACTGAAGAACTAGAGGGTTTACAAAGAGAGAAATCCAAGTTGTCAGTTTATGAACACTAAATGTCAATGCCCCAGACCATAAGAGGCTATGATCAGTGGGTGTCCAAGTATAAATTCACTGTCAAAAAGGCAAAAAATAGGATACGAAAAGCAGCACAACAAAGAGGAACACCAGGAGAACCAGGCACATCTAGTTTCAACTCTGAATTTGGAACAGCTTGGTGAACTCTCTGAACTTTAGTTTCTCCCCCTAAAAAGTGAGTCTCTACCACCTTCTCCGCTTAACTCACCAGTCTGTTATTTAAAAAAAAAAAGGTCAAATGATGTAAAAGCATTCTGAAAGACACCATGCATGTATGATGGTAATTACTTGGTCCTGCAAAAAAAAGTTCTACTTCTTTCTGTGGAGATCATCTTAAGAACCTCCCCTAGCAGGGCGTGGTGGCGCACACTTGTAGTCTCAGCACTTGGGAGGCTAAGACAGGACGATCACAGGTTCGTGGCCAGACTCAGCTACTTAGTGAGGCCCTCTGCAACTTAGTGAGAACCTGTTTCAAAATGAAGAATAAGAAATAGGTCTGGGGATGTAGCTCCGAGGTAGAATGCCCCAGGTTCAATCCTCAGTACCACATACACACACAGAACCTCCCCCAATCAAATAAGCAGCAGCAGAGCCCCCAAACAAAATCCCATCTGTCCTTGAAGAATCCATGCACCCTCATGACCAAGTGAAACAAATGTGTAATTAGCTCACACAGTACAAAACGACGACAAGATGTTCTGTCTACCTGTGCTGAGAAGCACAGGCCTCCTCCCCTGTTCCCGAAAGGTGTCTGAATAACCCAGAAGCCAAAGAAAGCAGATGTTCTGCAGGAGGCGAACCAGCCTGCCATTTTGGGTTGGGAACGAGAGTTGAAAGCAACTCTTACATAGTGTTGGTACAAAAGGTTCACTTGAAGGCAAGCACAGAAACTTGGAGCGAATCTGCTCTAACAGTAACAAGAGGCACAATTCCAGGTTAGTCCCACTAAAAGCATGATTAACCTTTAGTGCCCAAAATGACAAATACTCCACTGTGAGTGAACCCTGGACTCCAGCAGTGTGCTGCCCACACAGACGGTTCCCAATTTTCTCCCCTCTTCCATCCTGCAATAATTATATTTAATATGAGAGAGCAGCGGGGACCTGCTTTTATAGGAAATATTTTTAAAAATTTTACTAGCAATGTTTTTATACCAAATGTACAGGCAAATGGATTGAGGGACTGGGTGCTAATAATTTAGATACATTTTTTACTTCCTACAGCCTAATCAAATTTCTCTTCATGGGAAGATGGACTCTATGCAATTCATAAAACACAGCAACTAATTTATTCTTGTTTAGCCCTTATGAAATGTCTATTAAGGCTCTAGTTATATCAATATTGTTGGATTCAAAGGAAGTGCTAAAAGATTTTTTTTAAAAACCCTTTTTATTAGAAAAATAAGCAGAAAAAGCATGAAGTCAACTGGACATCTAAAAAAATACCTCATTTACGCACATCGCCAGTCCTCAAAAGGACCAGCCCGGTACTCACACATCTGCTGCTCCTTCATGTCTGCAAAGGCAGATGCAACTTCAGAGCAGAGATTAAAAGAGCAACTTTATTAGCTACATATTACAATACTGTGCTAGACCTTTTAAAACACTGGCGCCTAGAACTCACCAGTTCATTCTTCAAGGTTAAATGCCCTGGAAAGATCAGAGTGGACATCCAACATTACATCCACACTCAGCTTTAGAATGGTCAAGCAAAAGAGACTTTCTTTCAGCTGATTTATTGGTCTCCTTGCTAAGCCACTCTTCTGATTGGTTTTCCTGGAAATCTCTGCCCAGAAATTATAGTACAATTCTGCAGGCAGAGGTAAGGTAAGAAAGGTGAAGTAAGGCAAAATGAAGAGGTCAAGTGAAGGGCACGAGCTGTGACTCAGAAGCATCAGAGCAAACGAAAACTTGGGGGCACTGATGAAAACTTCCATCTTTGGCAATGCTTGAACACCAGGAAACCCACACTCTAAATATTGCCCAATTTATGATCTGTCAGGCTCACACACTGGGATAGTACAGCATTCTTCTCTTTCTTTTATTCATTTTTAGAATTGTGGTACTGGAGATTGAGCCCAAAGTACTTGACACTGAGTTACATCCCCAACCTTTTCTATTTTGAGACAGGGGCCCACCAAGTTGCTGAGGCTGGACTCAAACTTGTGATCCTTCTGTCTCATCTTCCCGAACTGTTGCAATTACAGGTGTACACTACTGTGCTCAGCCAGGACTCTTAATAAAAACAAAACCAACAACAACAAAAGACCATCCCAACAAAACCATAGATCTAGGGGTCTTGGACCTAGGAAATCAGTATCTCTGGAATAGAACCTAGGAATTTACATCATTCCACCAAAAGTACAGACAATTTCATGCAGTTCAAGAGAGTTCTCTTAAATGCTTTACAAGTATGCAGATATAGTTTAGTGGTTTGGCCAAATTCTATGAGCCTTCTCATGATTCCCAATTTTCTGAAAACAAGAGTCTATCCAGAATGTATCATTTTATCTACTGATGTCGTATAGGTCCCTAAATCTGTTTTGCCTCAGAAGAGAAAGCACCAGGCAACTAAAACAATGGCTTCCAGAATAACCTACCTGCGCTAAAACCCAGTAAGGCATCATATGACAGTGCTTTGCTCTGTGAATAGTTAAGCAGAGATGACAGAGATGACTGTACACATCACTAGGACATTACAGCACAACTATTTATCATTCCGGCATTATGAATGCATTTTAGCAAGTTTTATTTACAGGACAGCTTACCGTTCTCTGTTCATCTCCCTCTCGTACATGGAATGTATGTTCAAACACAGTATACATGATCCTGCCCAAGCCAAAGGAAGGTTCAATTACACTCGGAACTACCTCTTCCACTGGAAAAGAGAAATTCAACATTTTCTCAAATACTGCATTTCAGATCCTCTCTCAACAATTCTTGGTGCTAAAAATATCTACCTAGATGGATTTTGATCTCTGCACATCAGGACAAAGCATGAGAACATTCATAAAAACTACTGATGGCAGGAAACAAGCCGCCTTTGAAGAGAAACTTGGAGTGAAACATTCACTGAATGTAATCTTTTTCATAGGTTCCCAAAGTGGGCGATGCTGTGGCACTGGGGGCGGGGGGAGGGGGAGAATGGCAGGAAACACAGATACACAAAAGAACACAAATTTGTCACTCCATCTTTCTGCTTATTCACTGAAAGAAGGTGGGGGCTGCTGAGTAATATTTTTCTGAAAAGGGGGCCATAAGCCAACTAAGTTTGGGAACCTCTGTAGCATAAAAATATGCAACATGAGTTACGAAAGCATTCCTTCCTCAGTTGATAAGCTATAAACAACACCTACATCTACCATCTGCCCTGCCTCTCCAAAAAACAAGAAATCGAGAGCTTCCTCTAAGACTCTGCTAGAATTAAAAACCTACCACCACAGCCAGCAAAACAAAAACTATGGTATACCTCAAACACACAGGCTTTGCGCTTGACATTTTAGCTTGTTATCTTGGTGGAAACTCATTCAGAGCCAAGTTACGGGCATTCTATCTCCAGGGTCCTCCGGGCAGGAGGCCCTGAAGGAAGAACCTGCTCAGGGACCAGCACTCGGTCCAACACATTCTACCAGGCGCCCTGTGTACCTATGGTACACACAGGAAATGTTAAGAATATTCCTTACTGTTTGGAAAAGAAGCAGTAAGCACTGACCAGGTGTAGGGTTAACTGTGAGATGACTAGGACCAAACACTCATGGGCTGCAAAAAGGGGCTTTATCTTGTGTCTGTGATAGAGTCAGAACTATTCTGGAAATAGGACCAAGGCATTTCTCGGCCCACCCTCCCATGGCGCTGGGTAATGGTGAAGCGCAAGCCTGCTCTCCTCACACCCACTCCGCTTCTAGGAGCTCCATCCCAACCACAGATAACCAGCAGCATCTTGCGTGTGTACTCCAAAATACTCACTGCCCAATTCACAGAATCTGTCCTACAAAAAAATTTAAAAAGTCATCTCCTTCTTAGCATTTAAAAAAGCATACAAGGCCACTGGTCTAAACGACTTTTTGAGAAGTTACTCTACCAAAAATGACTGGGGGAGGGGAGTTATGAGCTCCCTCTTTTGCTTAAGAAATTATCTTTTCCTTAAAATGATCCTTCAAAATTTAATCAGATATTCTTCACATGGCCCTCAGGCCACAGAAAATATAAAGGCACTACTATAAGTGGTTTTTTAGTATGTATACAATGATGTTTAAAAGGAAAAAAAAGCCTAAGTAAATACCTTAAATATACGCACCAAATTTAATTTACGGTTGTGGCTAATGTTATAATTTTTCTTTCTAAAATTTCTAAAAAATGGATATGTCAAAAACATTTCTTAAAAGTTCAGGGATAATAATTTATTTCTTTTTTGTTTTCACAAATTTACCATGTAGTGTTTTCTGGAATCTCTTCACACTGACCATGTCTTTTGTTAACTGAAATGTTTTCCCTTCAGTTTCAATAGTGAATTCCCTACAATAAAAAAAAAAAAATCATATATTAGTTAAAACATAAATCCCTGTGCCTTAAGTTTTGCAGACTGCTAAACTGTTTTTCATTTTAAGTGCAATACAACTTGGTAAAGTCTCCAGAAATGATAGTTTAAGTTAAATCTAAGTTATTTCATAAGGAACACCAAACTAAGTATTATCCTAAAAATGACACCAAGCAGTATTCTGGAGAAGCACTCAAAAATGTGACTAGTTTTAAAAAATTCTGCAAATGACTTAATGATATATTTCTCTGGTTCTGAGATCAAGGTTAAACCAAAACTAACTTTATAAAAATTCAGTTTTAGAACAACAGATTAGTCAGAAATAGGTATGCTGGTAAAATGACAATTCTTGTTACTGTCCCAACAAATGTTAAAAATTAACCAGAAGCCAGGCAAGGTGGCGCACGCTTGTAATGCTAGTACTTGGGAGGCTGAGACCAGAGGATGCGGGTTTGCGGCCAGCCTCAGCTACTTAGTGAGACCCTGTCTCAAAATAAAGAGGCCCTTCGCAAATTAGTGAGACGCTGTCTCAAAATAAAATATAGGGTTGGGGGTATAGCTCGGAGGTAGAATGCCCCTGGGTTCAGACCCCAATACCAAAAAAAAAAAAAAGAACCAGATCGTCATCTTACAGAAATAATCTTAAAACTGCCACACTATTTCCAAAATAAACTGATACTTACGTTGATGAAGACAACTTCTTTAAAAAGTTTAAGCATTGTTTAATATGTCAATATAAAATATTATCTCCTCCTAAATCATTCCTGTCCTGAGATATGCCCATTCAGTTTCAGGTTATACCTATTCACATTTACAAAGTACTTCCTGAAATAGCTACACCTCCACTTATGAGGTATTTTCTCACATTGGAAGATCAAGTTGGACTTCTCTAGCCTCGTAGCAGCTCAGTGCTAAGAAAGAGAGCCCTCGTGTGGCTGTCTGGAGGCTGTGTAGTCGCACACACAACTGCACTTGCTGGTTTCCACCAGTGATAGCCCCATGCTCATCTAAGTGGGTTACAGGGATGCTTTCTGGCTTTCCCATTCTGTCTGAAGTTTGCTAAGTACATGCCCTAAAGGTTCCAAAAACACAGTGTCACTGGCATTCTCTCCGTACTAAGAGTAAATAACAGTGATATGAATGCCACTTAGCAAGGAGACAGCCATTATTTAAGACTAAAGCAAAGTGAATTGTCGAGGAACAATGATCTCTAGCTAGTGATATAACTATGTCCCTATGGGATTTGATGTTGTTTTAGCATAAATGTTAGTTCTGGAAAAAGAGGTTTTGTTTTTTTTTTTGCAGTACTGGGGATTGAACCCAGGGACATTCTATCTCCGAGTTACAGCCCCAGCCCTATTTTTTATTCTTTATTTAGAAATAGGGTCTCACTAAGTTGCAGAGTGCTTCACTAAGCAGCTGAGGTTGGCTGGGAACCCGGATCCTCCAGTCTCAGCCTCCCAAATGCTGAGATTACAAGCGTGCGCCACCATGCCTGGCTGAAGAGAAATGTTTTAATAATTTCCTATGGAAAAAGATAATTACATTTTCAGCTTGCAAAAGCACATCTTATAATAAATGTTGACAAATGCATATATACATGCAACCACCATGGCTCCAAAGACCCTCCTGGATCCCTCTCCTGTCTGTCCCCCAAACTCCTTGTCAACCACTGATCTGCTATCACTGTCAACTAAACTTGGCTTTCCTAGAGTTTCACTTGTAGTCTTTTGTGTAAGGCTTCTTTCATTTAACCTAAAGTCTATATAAAACCCTTTGAAAATGCAAAAGTCATTCTTGGCTGGAGGGTTATACAAAAACAGTATAAAGATGTTTAAAGTATACTTTGAAGAATGTATGCTCCAGTTATTAGAAATGTTCTATAAATATTTTAGCTACCATACCATCTGGTATTTCTCCTATACATCCTATCTCTGTGACTCTCAGTTTCACATGTTAAACCACCTAATACTGTTCCATGAGATTTCTTTTTCTTTTTTCCAGCCTCTTATTTTCTATGCTTCATTTTGGACAATTTCTTTTTTTTTTTTTTTCAGTACTGGGAATGGAACCCGGGGGCATTCAAGCTACAGCCCTAGTCCTATTTTTTTTTTTTTTTTGCGGTACTGGGAATTCAACTTAGGGGCATTCTACCTCCGAGCTATACCCCCAGCCCTATTTTTATTCTTTATTTTGAAATAAGGTCTCACTAAGTTGCGGAGGGCCTCACTAGGTAGCTGAGGCTGGCCTCAAACCCAGATCCTCCTGTCTCAGCCTCCCAAGTACTGGGATTACAAACGTGTGCCACCACACCCGGCTCTTCTTGGACAATTTCCATTCAATGAACTTTCCTCTGCAATGTTTAACCTACTGTTAATCAATGTTTAATCTACCTGATAAAATTTTCATTTGAGATAGTACCTACAGATATTCCATTTGGTTCTTTTTAATATATTTTCCTATTTGTCACTTAGTATGTCCCATTTTCCTTTATATCCTTGACAACGTGAAATATTTATAATTATTTTAACATCTTTATGTAGTGTGTGTGTGTGCTCCTGGGGATTGAACCCAGAGGCATTTTACCGCCAAGCTACACCACCAGCCTGATTTTATTTCTTATTTGGAAACAAGGTCTCACTAGTGTGCTGAGAGCCTCACTAGGTAGCTGAGGCTGGCTTTGAACTTGTGATCCTCCTGCCTCAGCCTCCCAAGTACTAGGATTACAGGCATGTGTCACCACGCCTGGCTCTTATGTATTTATTATATTTGTCACTTCTGGGTGATTCTTCTGGCTGACTTCTCATTATGAGTCACATTTTCCTGCTTTTTCAGGTATATAACTTCTTCTTATTCACCAGACACTATAAGGTATACATTATTTAGTGCTGAATTTTGTTGTATTCCTTAAAGACTCTTTTGTATTGTTTTTATATTTATACTTAAAATGACACAATTCCAAAGCTCAAAAAAAAACCCCCACCACAAAAACCAGTGTGACTTGTGGTGAGTGAGGAGATAGAGTTTCTAAGGCATAACTAAGATATAGTTTCTCCTTAGGCACTACTTTGGACAAGAGTCCTCCTCTAAGAGTCATAAGAAAAGAAAAAGAAGCCAGGCGTGGTGGCGCACGCTTGTAATCCCAGCATTTGGGAGGCTGACACCAGAGGATCCAGGTTTGCGGCCAGCCTCAGCTACTTAGTGAGGCACTCCGCAACTTAGTGAGACCCTGTTTCAAAGTAAAGAATAAAAAATAGGGCTGGGGGTGTAGCTCGGAGGTAGAATGCCCCTGAGTTCAATTCCCAGTACCGCAAAAAAAAAAAAAAAAAAAAGAAAAGAAAAGAAAAGAAAAAGAAAGGGTCCATTCCAAATCTATTTCTTGACCACAATACCATAATCCCAGCAAAGGCAGTCATTTAAAGCCAAGAGACAGCCGGGAATGGTCACGCAGGCTTATAATCCCAATCCTTGAGAGGTTGAGACAGGAGGATCACAGGTTCATGGCCAGCCTCAGCTACCTAGTGAGGCGAGGTCCTCTGCAACTTAGTGAGACCCTGTTTCAAAATAAAGAATAAAAAATAGGGCTGGGGGATGTGGCTCAGAGGTAGAATGCCCTTGCGATCAATCCCCAGTACCGCAAAAAAAAAAAAAAAAAAAAAAAAAAAAAAAAAAAAAAAAAAAAAAAAAAAAAAAAAAAAAAAAAAAAAAAAAAAAAAAAAAAAAGAAAATTAAGAAGCTAATCTCAGCCTAATTTTCAGAAACAGGCATAAAGGACATCTGACACGTGTCCGTGAAAGAGAAAACCTCCTGAGTAAACCTCACCCCTTCTCACTGAGCAGCATCTCCATTTCTGTAATGTAGCATTCGTCACAAATGGCCAGGTACTCCATCACCAGCCTCGCATCCTTCTTGTATGCCTTCCCAATTGCTCCCTTATTGGGTTCAAACTGAACGACGTTAACTGTTTTGTATGAAATAGTCAAGGAATCACAAAATACCCAGGTATTGTGGAAAGTTATCCTGAAATCAATCATCAACCTAATACCATCACCAGTTCTCTATTAGGACCCAGATCCGGTTTATGCTCATTTTAAGTGCAAGATCAAACTATCCACAAAATCATTCTGACAAACCCAACTTAAAAGTAAGTAAACACCATCAATACTTTCTTGGTTATAAAGCGATAGAAGGAATATTATCTAATCAGCAATATAACCCAATCCGCAGCACAGAAATTTCTGGTAGCAATTTATTCATTTCTAAAATGTTCAACATAACAAGATATATTTCTTGTCACTGGCCTACCCTAACAAATTAGCTCACAAACTCAGCATCTGGGTGAAAAAAAGAAATTTCTACTCTGCTAATTTATAGACCAAGTAAATTAAATTATTTTATTTACCATAAAATAGCACTTATCTTTTTTTTCAGTACCACATAATTTTCTTAATTGCATGAATTATAATTTTACATCACACTGGGGTCGAGTGTTTGGAATTGGCAATTGTGTACACGTTCACAGCATTATTTATCTGTTATTGCATTCTTCATTCTTCGTCTCCACCCCCCCAAGCATCCTCGGTCACTCTGGAGTCTCTGCTCATCTGTCTGCTGCTGCCCTTCCTGCCGAACATCTCTAGCACTTGTCTTGTAGCAGAACAAGTACTCACCAGGTCCCTTTTATGTAAGACTATAAAAGTACAGGTGTGGAAAAATCAATTTTGAAAACAGCCGAGAAAAACTAGTCCACATGCCCGAAGACATTCAGAGCATTTTTTCCGAATGTTTTTTAAAGGGCCAAACAGTGACTGTACGTCAGTGTAGAAAAGAGGAAGGTGAGCCGTCAGTTTTAGGCAAGTACTAGTGTGTTAGCTTTGCGCCGCTATGACCAGGATACCTGGCATAAACAACCTATAGGAGGACAGGTATACTGTGGCTCAGTTTCAGAAGTTTCAGCCCATGGTCTGCCAGTTCTGCTGCTCGGGGCCTGAGATGAGACGGAACATCACGGCAGAAGGGTGTTCTGGAGGGAAGCTGCTCATGGCAGTGGGAAGCAGAAACAGAGAGAAGAAGGGGCCAGGGACAAGATACAGCCCCAAGAACACACCTCCATTGACTCGCTTCCTCCAAACATGCCCACCTGCCACCAGTAATCCATCCAAATTGTCAGTCCATAAAGTGGATTAATCTTCTAACAAGTTAGAGGCTCACCATCCAACCACTGCACCCACTTCAGCACATGAGCTGCAGGGGAACACTGGAGACCCAACCAAGACAGGACCACAGTTCCGTAACGGCTCCACTCAGTCTCCACTCACCACAGAACACGCTACAGACTGCAACTCGTGCAGAGCAGCATGTCTGCTTGGAGTGACTAAAAGGATATGGGTTCTTTCAAAGGTTTTTCAGCTACGAGAGGGACTTTGGTGGCTCGCGCATGACAGGAGAGGTCATAGCAGGAACGATCAGCACATCCAACAATCTCGATCCAGCCCTAAGACGACAGAATTGATACAAGCATTTAATGTTTACACTGGCTTCCTTCACAAGTACATGCACACTGTAAGTGACCTTTTCAGATATTCAAGGATAATTCCATGATACAGTCTCCACTCCAATTGGATTTTACAAATTTCTGAAATGGGAATAGTTTCATACTTCACAACCTAGCATGTCTATGAAGTATAATAGAAACTGTACACAGAGTAGTCTTATATTCTGGACAAATTCACAATGCCCTACTTCAACCATGGGTTAAGCTAATACATGACAGGAATTCATCTCTGAAATTAAACAAATTTAACTTTAACCTAGACAAAACCTAGAGATCTGGATTTGTAACCAGGATTCCAAATTACTTTGGCAGCAACCGCTACCTCCCTGTCCTTGGACCTCGTCATCAGACGGCTGAATACACCCTAGCTGATCAGCGTTTGTGTTCAGTTCACTTTCTTTCTTGAATAAAGAAAACTCAAAAAAGAAAAGATAAAGGTGAGCTTACATACTAAAACTAAGTAACAGCTGTATGACCACACTTGTGACAGGCTCTATTCTTGTTAATACATAAGATACTTTAAAACAAAATTTAAATTACTTTCAAAGAACCTGCAATGGACTGCTTGTCCCTCAAATTCCTATGCTGAAGCCCTAGCCTCCAGTGTAATGGTATCAGGAAGAAGGCCCTTAGAAAATGACTAGGTAGCCGGGCGTGGTGGCGCACGCTTGTAATCCCAGCATTCGGGAGGCTGAGACCGGAGGATCCGGGTTCGCGGCCAGCCTCAGCTACCTAGTGAGGCACTCTGCAACTTAGTGAGACTCGGTTTCAAAATAAAGAATAAAAAATAGGGCTGGGGGTATAGCTCGGAGGTAGAATGCCCCTGAGTTCAATCTCCAGTACC
>PVLC010004017.1:8173-71716 GCA_004027655.1 Graphiurus murinus | reverse complement strand
TGATTAGGTCATGAGGGTAGGGCCCTAATCCGAGGGATTAGTGCTCTTATACACCAGAGCCGGGGTAGTAGTGCAACCTGTAATCCCAGCACTTGGGAGACTGTGACAGGAAGATGGCAGGTTCACAGCCAGCCTCAGCAACTTAGTGAGGCACTCAGCAATCTAGTGAGACCCTGTTTTCAAACAAAAACTAAAATAGGACTGGGGGTGTAGCCTGGAGATAGAAGGCCCCTGGGTTCCAACCCCAGTACCACACCCACAAAATAAATAATAAATAAATAAATGCACACCAGAGAGCTTTCCTGCCCTCTTTCCACCATGTGAAGATACAATAAGAGCCGGGCGTGGTGGCGCACGCTTGTAATCCCAGCATTCGGGAGGCTGAGACCAGAGGATCTAGATTCGCGGCCAGCCTCAGCTACCTAGTGAGGCACTTGGCAACTTAGTGAGACTCGGTTTCAAAATAAAGAATAAAAAAATAGGGCTAGGGGTATAGCTCAGAGGTAGAATGCCCCTAAGTTGAATCCCCAGTACCGCAAAAAAATAAATAAATAATAAAAAAAAAAAAGATACAATAAGATGGCAATCTGCAACCCAGAAAAGGGCCCTCCAGACCCAGACCAGGCTAGCACCCTGATCTCCGACTGCCAGGCCCAGAACCGTGAGGAATGAATGTCGGGTCTATACTCCACCCAGTCTTTGGAGCTATGCTTTATAAGGCACACAACTAAGAATCTGTTACTCGAATAAGAACAAAAAGAGTTTGTAAAGGCTTATTTTGGTAGATGTTTACATAGTGCTTCTCAAGAATTTTTTGTCTCTCATTCAGAGTTCAGGAAAATTTAAGCATTATAAAGCCACTAAACTGCCTATGTACATGTTATCACATATGGTACTTAGAATAAAGGCAAATGGCCAAATTCATTTAAGTTCAAAAACCCAAACACAAAACAACAGTAACAAAAAAGGACTGAAAGAAAAATCAAAGCCTGAAAACATAAATTGGTAATCTGACATTCACTGAATGTATCAGCAGGTACACTTATGTCCTTTTTTTTTTTTTGCAGTACTGGGGATTGAACTCAGGGGCATTCTACCTCCGAGCCACACCCCTAGCCCTATTTTTTATTCTTTATTTTGAAACCGAGTCTCACTAAGTTGCGAAGTGCCTCACTAGGTAGCTGAGGCTGGCCGCGAACCCGGATCCTCTGGTCTCAGCCTCCCAAATGCTGGGATTACAAGCGTGCGCCACCACGCCCGGCTACACTTATGTTCTTAAACATGTTACTTAGTGGATGACATTGTGCCATCATGCCCTACTATTACTTTTTAAATATGACTAACTTCTATTTTTATTTTTAAAAAATAAAATCAATAAAAAGAAAGTCACTTCAAAAAGCAAGACCAATGACCCTGGGCTAAATCAGTCTCCTTCCAGAAGTCGGGCAAGGAGGCCTCTCCAACCTTCTGCAAGGAGCATGCCACTGCTATGTCCCTTACAGAATCTCCTATATCCAAATCCTCTTCATTTCTAAGCTTCAGTACTTGTGTTCATGTTCGGGGGCAGGATACTGGGGTGAGAGGACACAGTAGAGAGTTACCCTGGGGATCTTCTCTGAATTTTACTAAATATGTAAAATTTTAGCCAGGCATGTTGACACATGCTTGTAATCCCAGTACTTGGGCAGCTGAAACAGGAGGATCGCAGGTTCGAGGACAGCCTCAGCAAGCAGTGAGACACATCAACCTATCGAGACCCTGTTTTAAAATAAGAATATAAAATAGGGCTAGAGGTGCAGCTTAGAGGTTGAATGCCCCTGGGTTCAATCCTTAGTACCACACACACACACAAAACTTTAAAAAAAAGGTAGTTCATGAATCAGATCAGAATCGACTGGTCTATCCCCTAAATCTAAGAACACCAGTTTCTGTACTTACCTTCCACCAACATTTGCTGCGCTCCCCGGCAGAGGGCCACCCCATCCTAGTTCCCCTCAGACATTACGGATAACACGGCCGACCGGAGGAACACACACACCTGCACTACCCAGCATTATCAACCTCGGTCTGTCTAACGAAGCTACCAAGGTCGCCAAAGGCTTCCCTGGGACATGCAGGGCAGCCCCTCAAATCCAAGACAGCAGGGCCAACTGCTTTTACTGTTTTATTCAGAAGACTTTTTTCTGTTCTATTCTGGCCTAATGTGTGCAAAGGGCAATTTGATATCCGTTTTTCTAGGTCATCAATGAGAGGCTCGGTCAAAAGCATCCCCTTCTACTCACGTAGGACGTCTTAGACTCGGCGTCCCAACAGTCACAGGCGTAGTGAGCCATCTCGTTCTCCATGTGCTGCCGGAAGCGGAGCTTCTCTGGAGACACTCCGACCTTCATGAGGTAGAGGTAGATGCGGCCAATGAAGTAGCCTAACACTGAGTTGTTAATCACACCCTAAATAAATGAGCGAGCGAGGAGGAAGGAAAGAAAAAATAGTTAGTACTTCTGAAGGCCAGGGTACCATCTTCTATTAAGTTACTCATAAGCTACTGAAAAATTAGAAATACAAGGTAAGCTCTTTTGTGCTGCTTTCAGGACAATTTCAAGTACCCAGAAGGTGATCTTGGTTATCTTTCTTCTTTTTCTGGTACTGGGGATTGCACTCAGGAGTGTTCTACCTCCAAGATATACCCCTAGCCCTATTTTATTGTTAATTTTTAAACAGGGTCTTGCTAAGTTGCTAAGCCTGGCTTCAAACCTGCAATCTTCCTGTCTCAGTCTTCCACATGCTGGGATTACAGCATGTGCCACCATGCCTGGCTTGGTTACTTTTTTTTTTTTTTTTTGCGGTACTGGGGGTTGAACTCAGGGGCATTCTACCTCCGAGCTATACCCCCAGCCCTATGTTTTATTCTTTATTTTGAAACAGGGTCTCACTAAGTTGCGGAATGCCTCACTAGGTAGCTGAGGCTGGCCGCGAACCCGGATCCTCCGGTCTCAGTCTCCCAAATGCTGGGATTACAAGCATGCGCCACCACGCCCAGCTGCTTGGTTACTTTTAAAAGAGTTAATTAATGTCCAATTCACAAGGTGATAACACAGCTGTTCAAAATATGTTCAAGCCGGGCATGGTGGTGCACGCTTGTAATCTCAGTACTTGGGAGGCTGGGACTGGAGGATCTGGGTTTGAGGCCAGCCTCAGCTGATTACTGAGGCCCTCCACAACTTAGTGAGACCCTGTTTCAAAATAAAGAACAAAAAATAGGACTGGGGGTGTAGCTTGGAGGTAGAATGCCTCTGGGTTCCATCCCCAGTACCAGAAAAAAAAAAAAAAAAAAGTCCAACATACATCTGTCCAATGGACTCAACTGGGTCAACAAAAATTCAATACTACGTATTTTCTAAATCCATAGTACTAAAAATAATACTCATAATGATCCTAATAAATGGCAAAAATAATCCTTTCTGAATTAACAAAACTAATGAGACTTGTTGAGGGGATTTTTTTTTTTTTTTTTTGGTGGTCCTGGGTATTGAACTCAAGGGTGTTCTACTTCTGAGTCTGATTTTATTTTTTATTTTCAAACAGGGTTTCACTAAGTTGCTGAGGCTGGTCTTGAACCTGTGATCTTCCTGTCTTGGCCTCCCAAACATTGGGATCACAAGTGTGTACAACCACGCCCAGCATGTTAAGGGGATTTTAATATTTTTTTTTTTATTATTTTATTTTTTTGGTACTGGGAATAGAACCCAGGGGCATTCTACCTCTATGCTATACTCCTAGTCATTTCTAATTTTTACTTTGAAATAGGGTCTCGCTGAGTTGCTGAGGTTCTCACTAAATTGCTAAGGCTGGCCTTGAACATTTGATCCTTCTGTCTCAGCCTCCCAGGTACAGGGATTACAGGTGTGTGCCACTATACCCAGCTGATGTTAATGTATTCGTATTCACTGAAATTTGTGAACCCCATACAAATACAAGTAACCCTATAATTTTAGGACTGGAAGAATCTTATAAATCACTTAGCCATATCTCCTACTGCTACCGAGGTCTTCTCTGTGAAATGGCTGACAATTATGACCCAGTCTCTTTCAACAGGGACAGGAAGCTCACTGCTCCCGAGGCAAGTATAGACAAACATTAAGACAAATTCTGCCACATGCAAGGCCTTAGCCCAACTGCTACGGATAACACAGAAAAGTTCAGAATACAGCGGGCTTGCCTTCCCTGAGCCAAATTGTATCTCACTGTACAAAAGCTGTTTAGATTGTTTTAAGTAGGATTCGTAAGTAGCCAGGTGTGGTAGTGTGGGATTACAGATACTGTAATCCCAGTACTTGGAAGGCTGAGACAGGAGGATCACAGGTTCTCGGCCGGCCTCAACAACTTAGCAAGACCCTCAACCTAGTGAGATCTTGTTTTTTTAAAAAGGGGTGGGGGTGTACTGAGGGTGTAGATTAAGAGGTAGAATACCTATGGGTTGAATCCCTCATATGTACACGTATACACACACACACACACACACACACACACACACACACACACACACACCAGGATTAGTGAGACACAGTTCAAACCAAGATTTATTTTCCAAGTACTCTGCTAAATATTTTTTCATGCTTAGCTCCACAGCCCCAAAATTGGGATGTGCAGGTGATTTTTCTCTCACTATAATAGCATGGTCTAGTAAATTTCCGCATAAAAACAAATACTGGGTTTGATCCCCAGCACTGCAAACAAAATGAAAACGAAAACGACAGTGCCACAAGCCCTCTGCAGTCTCACCTGTTCCACGGCGTCCCCGAGGCGCATCTTCCGAGCGGACTGCCCGCTGACTTGGGCTTTTGCTGAGTATAAACAGAGGGAGAGATCTGCTACAGTCTGGAACTTGGGATGGTCTTTCTCATTGGGATCCACAAAGTGCTCGATCTCCGCCATTGTGAATTCTCTGAAAGCAAAAATATAAAGGATAAAATCTGCATACGTAACTTTAAGAAACAATAAACAAAGTTCCTATTTTCAACTGCATTCAATACTAACAGAGACCTCAAACTACAGGAATCTCTTATCACTAAATAGAACAGTGGATTCCTATGGGAAGAACCAAACAAATTGGGGATTAGGTTTTTCTGGGTGGTTGTTAATTTGGGAAACAGTAATACCCGGGTAGAGACCTCAGTAGTAGAGTATGAGTCCACATGCAAGAAGCCCTGGGTTCAATCCCCAGCACTAAAACTAAAAATAACACTAATAAAAAATTAAAGCTTTATTACTACTTAAAATAACCACAATTTCTTCCACCTAGCCACATTTAAAAAAAAAAATACTACTTTTAACTGAAAACAACTGTTAAAAAAGATTATGTAACTTTAAAAAATGTACTCATAGTACTGAGGATTGAACCCACGGGCACTCTAGCCCTTTCAATTTTTTATCTTGTGACAAGGTCTCACAAACTTGTGATCACCCTGCCTCAGACTCCTCTGGAGATGGAGGTAGACGTGCGTTACCATGCTCAGGTAATAAAGCTTTAAAATTTCATGTGCTTGTAATCCTGATCCCAGCTACTTAAGAGCATGAAGCAGGAGGGGCCGTAGTTTGAGGCCAGCCTGGGCAACTGAACAAGACACCGTCTCAAAATAAAAATGTTAAAGAGCTGGGACTGTATCTCAATCTTAGAGAGCATCCTTGTGTGTTTGAGACCCTGGGTATGATCCACAATACAAGCATTAAAAAAAAAAAAAAAAAGAAGCCGGGCGTGGTGGTGCACACCTGTAGTCCCCAGTACCTGGGAGACTGAGACAGGAGGATCGAAGGTTCCAGGCCAGCCTCAACTACCTTAGCGAGGCCACTGGCAACTTAGTGAGACCCTGTTTCAAAACAAAGAATAAAAATAGGACTGGGGATGTAATTCAGAGGTAGAATGCCCCTGGGTTCAATCCCCAGCACTGCAAAAAAAAAAAAAAAAAAAAAAAATCCTGAATGATGACATCCAAATAAAATGATTTTCCTTAAATCACTGCCAAGTCTTTATAAATACACACTAATTGAAGTAACCGATATTTACTTTTCAAACAATGAGAAACTAAAAGTGAATTGAAATAGTTCTTTAGCTTTTACAGCAGTTTGATTTCTTCTTTTTTACTGCTCTAAACATGTAAATGATTGATAATGGCACCATACAGATGGTTTCTTTAGAGTAAGAGCTTCGTAAATGAAGTGTTATTCAATGCAAAGGACACCAGGCATGAACTGAACAAGCCAGCATCAAGCCCATACAGAATGGGGAAAGAAACAGGCACACAGTAATGGCTTCCCAAAGAGGTTTCTCTGAATGGCAATTTAGTAGCTATTACAGGGGGAGAAGAGGTGCTTCAAGTTAATTTTATGAGTCAAAATCAAATCTCTTTTCTTTTAAAATAACAAATCACATTTACTGGTGTACTTTCACTCAAATGCTTTTGAAGCAATGTAAAATTGCGTAAATGGGTCCTAAAACACATGAAATGCACTGCAATTCTTTTTTTAATGGTAGCTCTCATTTGGTCCTGCAGCACCTATGTCTTGTCTTTTAACAACTACCAAACATCTCCATAAACACAGAAATGTGAGACAACCGTGGTCTTTGTCCTCACATAGCTTTTATGTGCTAACAGGAACTGAACATCTACAGTGTGGGGCAGATAAATTAAGGGCTGCCAAAAACTCCCCAAAAAAGAACCCTCCAAAAAGGTTCTGCCAAAGTCTTTCCCTCTGTTCTGTTGGGAAATCTCAGCACACTGGCTATAGTTAACAATGCACTGTATGCCTGAAACTGGTAAAAGAGTAGTTCTCGAGTATTCTCATCACCAAATAAAGGTAAATATGAGGTGACAGATATGCTAATTAGCTTGCCCAAGGTAATCTTTTCAGTGTATATATCAAAACAGCCCCTTATGATCCTTGGGGGAAAAGCAAAGTCAGCTCATAGACAGGAGCAGGAATCAACACTAACACTGATTTGACCAGCTCCATCTCTTGTCTTTGAGTTAGAGACTATGCCTGGAACATGGAGAGCTGGCATATATATGAAGACCAGTGGGAAAAAAACCCCAGCCAATCCAAATAAAATAAAAATTTTAAAGTTTCAGATGAAAAATCTAGTTCTTCTAAGAAAACTAATTATTAAGAAAGGTAATTATGAAAAAGGAATTTTAGTTATATACAGAATCAGCAGCTGATAACGCTCATCAAGAGGAAATCCTAACACTACACAAACCAATCCTAGCCATACTATGGGGACGCTGGTTCAGGGAAGAACGAGTAACCGCTGGTCAAGAATTTGCATCCAAACCCAGAGAGCACACTGTGAAGTAAAAATGACTGGTCAGAAAGCCCCATGCCCTCCCACCAAGGAACCCCTGGGATCGCTCCTCAGCTCTGAGCTGGGTTCCTACTTCACAGGCCCCAAATGCCTGCTTTATTTTTTGGTCCTTTTATAATCTTCCCATAGCCACTCTATTCAAATCATCTCCCAAATGCTGGCTTTCGACAAGGCAAGTCTTAACCCAGTTTCCCAAGAAGTGGGAAAGCATGCCCATCATGGACCATGGGAAGCGCAAAAACCAAGAGCCAAAAAAAAACAAAAAAACTCAAGACACTGGGAAATAACAGACTCAAATCTAGCACACTTTCCATTACTTGGCTAAAGGTCCTGACTACCTCTTCTTTGTGCGTGAAATCCCCAAAGGGTCCTCCCCAACCTTCCCTAGGCTGTGCCGGTCTCTTCCAGGAGGTCTCTCCTGCCCAACCCACAGCCTGCAGGACTGCAGGCCCAGAGAGTCTGGGTAAGGCAGGGCACTTCCTCGCTGAGGACCCCGGCACGTTTTGATCTGGAGCCAGGGGCTGGGACCTGCTAAGCAAGTAAGAAGAGAAGAGAGGAAGTGGCAGGATGCGGGGCTGGAAGAACACTTCTGAAGTCTAACAAAGCTAAGCATGGCTACACAACCTATTTTTATCTGAAATGTATCATTATAAGAGATGATATCAGGAAGAAAATGTGTAACAACCACACTCACAAAAATAAGCAACTCAAGTCACAAACAACGAAGTCATTTTAAGCTTCTAAAAAGTAGAACTGAACAATGCCAGTACGCCTTCCCACACACCCTGGACACAAGGGACACAGGCGTGCTCTCAGAATAGCGGCAAGTGAGTGCCGGAAGGAGGGAGGAGGGCTGAGCCTGCTGTGGCCTTTTGCCGTAAAGGCAGGCCACGAAAATATCTGGAGGTTGTGTCCAGAACATGAGTTGGTTACTGCAACACCCTCCAGCAAGGCTGCCTGCCCTGGACATGTAAAACTGACCCTCCTGTCACAAACACCACCCACCCATCCCCACCCTTCCCGTACACACTTTACCTCTGCCAGAACGGCCTTGGTTTAGACAACCAAGGTATCAGCAGCCTCAAATCACAGGATGAACAAAGGCGAAAGACGAATTTGGAGCACATAAGAAGCTTAAGCTATCCCCACCCTCCCAGCTTCCCCTCAAGTTCCCTTCTGTGACTCAAAACTACCAGTCACCCCAGAGATGACAGTCACAAAACATGAAGATCGATCCATCATCAGGATTAAAGCAGAACGGCTTGGAAACAGCAAGCTTTCACTTCCAAGACGAGGGAAGTACCTGACTCTGATCAGTCCAGACCGCGGTGAGATCTCATTTCTAAAAGAGTTTCCAATCTGGGCAGCAGCAAAAGGCAACTTTCCTTGGTTGAATTCCAAAAGTCGTTTGAAATTCAGGAAAATCCCCTGCGCAGTTTCTGGTCTCAAATACCTATAAATTTCAGTAAATCAGTTCGTTATAAAGAAAGTAGCAATGTTTTCCAACAAAATTGAAATTCTAAATACAAATTCTAAAAGTCTCAAATATATCATTTTCACAACAAAGCTGTAGAGGACCTAAAATGAAGTTTTAGAAATAGATATTTTACTCAGCAGCAAATCTTCTCATAGCAAGTACCAGAAAATGAATTAAGTAATTAGCATGGCAAGACTACTGTTAGCATTGTCATTTATTTAATTATTCCCTTCATCAGTTATCCCCCTTATCACAGTGTGCCTATGACCTCTGGCGATATCCTCCTGAGTAATCACTTGCTTGGAGGCAGAAGATAATCTTAGTTCCTTCTGAACAGGAGACCCATGCTTACTTAAGTATAGCTCTGCTAACCCACGTATTAATCCGTACCTGTGGGTCAAAAAGCCAGTGTGGGCTACACCTTCACATCAGAGCTCACTGATCTCTCATGACCGTCCCACCAGGCCAGGCCACGCTCGAGGTCTCTCGAATCATTTTATTCTTTGCGGTATTTTCCATTTTCAGTCAGAAGCTTCTGTTTCCCCACATCTTAAACACTTAGCGAGACAAGTGCAAGTACACCACTGCAGACTCTACCCTCCTCAATTCCTCAGAAAATATTCTGTGCAAAAACGCCCACCAGGAAAATGTTCCACATGGCCTACTTCCAAATATGTAGGCTACTAAAATAACTTTAAAACCAAGAAAAACTGTCTATAATTTTATTCTCTTCTCACTCTAAGTATAGCTTTCCTTCCTTTTGAATTATTTCCTTAGATCAATTCCCAAGAATGGATGTCTGGGACAGAAAACATCCCATTTTATGACTTTCAGAATGTATTGTCAAAATGCAAAGCCCACCATTGGTCTCTTTCCATACAATATCCAAATCAATCTGGTATCACTAAGATAATTAATTGTGACACATCTTGTCACAATTAATTTTTACTATTCTGTAGTTTCTACCCCAGAATACATGATCTTTCTAGCTTCCTCTATCAAAAGCCTACTCTTACCCTAAAACAAGTCAATCAGAAAAATATCTATGCTCTGAAATGGATACGGGCCAGGTATGTTAACAGTGGACAAGGAATCTGGAGAGACATCTTCCAATTCCAGATCATACCACGAGCTACCAAGATTTGCTCTATCTGTGAAAACTACATCTTTCAAATCAATAGGCTACAGCTATATTGTCCAATATGACAGGAAGTTTATTAAAATGAAACAAATTTAAGGATTCAATTCCTCAGAAGCACTAGCCCCACTTCACGTGCTCAACATCCACACATGGCTATGACTAGCATGCTGAACAGCACAAACCATAGAACACTGCCATCACCGCAGAAAGTTCTATCGGACAGGGCTGTGCTAAACTAAATCATGGACTTACTTGACAGCCACACATGGCTACGACTAGCATGCTGGACGGCACAGACCACAGAACACTGCCATCACTGCAGAAAGTCCTACTGGACAGGGCTGTGCTAAACTAAATCATGGACTTACTTGACAGCCACACATGGCTATGACTAGCATGCTGGATGGCACAGACCACAGAACACTGCCATCACTGCAGAAAGTCCCACCGGACAGGGCTGTGCTAAACTAAATGGTTCCTAAAGTATGCTTCATTAATAAGTTCAATGACACTCAAAAGCTTCCTTTGTCCCTTCTGCAATATACAATATTACCTGAAAATATAATAATCATGGACTTATTCTAAAGCAAAAAACACACACTGAAAAAGGTATTATATTCAGAAGAGTTATAAGAAATAAAACAAGAATATGCCTATCACTTTTCTTGAATATATTCATCTGCACTTTTTATATGTCACTATTCTTGTACTTTTTTTCATTGCACTAATATTTAGCTTTTATTACAAGCGATTTTACAAACTTTGTTACAAAAATAACAAATGATACATACCCTGGCATGTTTCCTCCAGGCCCAATGAAGGTCTTGAACATTAAGTTAAAAGGTACTGGAGGGGATAGATCATTTCCAGTAGTGGGGGATTTTACATTGTAGTTCACAAAAAGATCCCCAAGTTCTTGCTGTCCATAGTTATCAAGCTAAAGGATATGTCAAGATAAGAATTAGTATAAAAGACAAAGAAAACAAGGCATAAGATAAAGTATTACATGTAATTCCATCCATCTAAAACTCACACAAAAATTCAAGAACATCAGAATGAACCTAACCTTCAGGATATCCACATTAAAACCATAACCAGTTTAGACAGTCCAGTTACCAACAAAGAAATGGCGATCTTTCTGGGACTGGCCTGAAACTCTGGCACTTACCATTTCACAACAAAAAATAAAACAAAATACCTCTTATTCAATTGTAATAGTTATTGTTTGGCAAGAATCTGGAATCACATAAGCTTTCAAAGCTGACTTTTACCACTTTAAACCAATTTAACAGGTTCGCTCCCTTTCTAGTAAATAAATGTGCATAACTTCCTTTTCCACTAGGCATTAAGCTTGATAATGACAGACGCTGTGCTCTTCCTACTCGTCTCCACTTTGTCCTGCACTGCACATTCTACACACAGGTGATCAGTGCCAAATCCTGTAAATAATGTCTGAGCTCTAATTCAAGAATTTCAAATGACTACAACCAACCATTTAATGGTAAAGAATACTTAAAAGCTTTTTTTTTGTTTTGTTTGTTTGTTTTTTAAATCCCCTAATAGAGCCAGGCACTGTGGCATGCACCTGCAATCCCACAGACTCAGGAGGATGAGGCAGGAAATTGCAAGTTCAAGGCCAGCCTGGGAAACTTAGTGAGGACCCTGTCTCAAAATAAAAAAGAAAAAGGATTGGAGATGTAGCTCAGTGGTAGAGTATCCCTGGGTTCAATCTCCAGTACCACAAAAACAAGAACAAAATCTCCTAAAAGAAAAAATCCAAAAGATCAACTGGTGGTCATAAGGACTGAGGTGGCTCCTCCCCTAGGAGTCCCAATCAGGTCTGCTCCAAAACCGCTTCCAGTCGGGAACTGCTTACCTAAGGGACGTGAAGGAATTAAGGCAGATCTACTTCAATATACCTTGGTTTTTTTAGATTTAACTTTGGATCTATGAAATTTCGACAAATTGCCAGGTGTGGTAGTACACTCCTGTACTCAGGAGGCTGAGTCAGTAGGATCACGCATTCAAAGCCAGCCTCAGCAACTTAGCAAGGCTGTTTCAAAATTTAAAAAAAAATATAAAAAAAAATAGGGGTGTAGCTAGGAGGTAAAATGCTCCCCCATTTTTTTACATAATTATAAAACAAACAAAATTTTAATATGAAACTCTAAAAATTGAAAGTAAAACAAAATACATGGACTGACTGCCTATCTAGATGGGGACAGATGGTGCCCTAACTACATAAACAGACTGACTCTCCATGACATAAAGTTGTCAGATACATGACACACAGAACTACACGACACACATCATAGCACGCATCGTAGCTGGTGTTTCCCTACAGAAAACAGCAAAATGGATTTTTACATTATTGCCAATATTCTTACGTGTTGGTATAGCTATTCTGAGACTGTTAATACATAGATAGCTGGGCATGGTGACGCACATTTACAATCCCAGTACTTGGTAGGCTGAGCAGAAGGAGTACAGGTTCAAAGCCAGCCTCAGCAACTTAGTGAGGCAACTTTAGGGAAACCTTGTTTCCAAACAAGAAAAATAAATTGCCCTGGGGGTATAACTTGGAGGTAGAATGTCTCTGGGTTCAATCTCCAGTAACAAATAAATAAATAAATAAATAATGATAATAACAAATATATAGTGGAAGATAAAACATATTAATAACAGTATTGGTTTTGTGGAAAACTTAGAATTTTAGTATAGGTAAAGCAAAGAGATTTAAGATTGATAATAGAGTAAAAATCCAAGAACTTTAAGTATGAATATTAGCATATAATGATTTTGCCTTTAAAAAATATCAATTTCCTGGCTCAGTCTGCTGAAAAGGTCTAGAACCAATGACCAATAGCATCTCCACTAAAAAGGGTCCAAGGTCTCCTTGGAGAATTGGCTGACTGCTGTTCCAAGTGAGACAGGAAATACACAAGATGAGTCTGCAGTTGTCATACTAAAAAGAAGACAGAGCTATCAGACTAGGAAGGCTGCATCAAAAGGACTCAACAGGTAACTCCTGAGAGCCAAAGATAGTACTATGTAACCATTAGTAACGATAATAACTGCAAATAACTGAAAAAGACCAAATGTTCTAACCTATAAGAGAGAAGGAAGGGAAAGAGGGTAAGGCAGGCAGTAACTCACTGCACATTTTTTAAGGATGCTTAGGAATCAATAAATGGGTTAAAATAGAATGAAGAAATGGATCAAGCATGTTTTCTCACTTTTCTTTACCAATGGTGTCTCAGAGAAACTAAATAGTAGGTAAGAAAAAGGTTCCTCATTTTTTGTTATTCAAGAGTAGTAACAGAAGGGCTGGGCATGGTGGCACACACCTAATCCCAGTACTTGGGAGGCTGAGACAAGAGTAACACAGGTTTAAGGCCAGTCTCAGCAACTTAGCGAGGCCCTGAGCAACTTAGTGAGACACTATTTAAAAAAAAGGGGGTGAGGGCATGGGGGTATAGCTCTGAAGTAGAATGCCCCTGACTTAAATCTCCAGTGTAACAACAACAACAACAACAAAAGAGTAATAATAGAATGCTAAAATCATTTTGAAGTCTCTAATCAACGAATAGATCTTAACAATGGTCATCAATAGCTGTAGCTCACAGAAGTGATTACTACACAGAAGTACATACAACTACTTTCTCAATGTCTTGCTACAGATATCTAGTCAAGCCTCAAAATCAAATATAGAGACAGATAACATCATAAGCTTCAATTATAAAGGATTTTTTTTTTACCTTTTCTAGATTAGTGAAATATTTACAATAAAATAATGTTTGAGCCCTGCTTCAAAAAAATCAGGGAGAAGAAACCAGGGATTAAAAAAAATTTTGAAATTATCTGATAACATTGGGACAGAGTGACAAATGTAAGTATTTATCATGTCTTATTTTTATGTTTTGAGGGTCTCATAATAAAAAGTTAAAACATGATCTTATAAATTAGTACATCCAGAGATGGCTCAGCAAAAGGGACAGAGAAAAAACCAAAACATTTAATTCTGAGCTGTTAAATACACATAAGAGAAGCAGAGGTCTTCTTACCAGAGAGTGAAAGTGTCTTTAAAAGGAGCCTTAGGTTTGAACAGGGGCCGCACAACTATTACATGTTCAGCAACAGACAAGCTGTTAGCCAGTGACCCTACTAGGGCCATTTCCAAATACTACCCCATTTCCCATGGGCCCTTTAGTGTTCATGGAGGATTATTCTGACATTTATATATTTATATGTATCTGTGGGAAGTCATAAAACAGACTGCTTTCCTAGAACATGAAACAGAAAGCTAGTGCTCAAACTATCAATTATAACTAAATCAAGCTTAACTAGTCCTCAATACTGAAAATTTATTTGGAAATGAATGAAACTATGATCAAAGACATTCAGACATATATATAAAACCTGTGTCTGAAGTGAGAAACAGAAGGATTTAGAAGTTAACTACAGCCATCTTTCTTTCTTTCTTTCTTTCTTTTTTGGTGGCATTCTACCTCTGAGCTACACCCCACCCCATCCTATTTTATTTTTATTTTGAAACAGGATCTCGCTAAGTTGCAGAGGGCCTCACTAAATTGCTGAGGCTGGCCTTGAACTTGCAATCCTCCTGCCTTAGCCTCCCAAGTATTGGGATTACAAGCATGCATCACCACACCTGGCAGAGCCATCTTTCTTTTATTCGAATAAAGGTTATGCCTTTGGAAAAGAAAGAAAATGAATGTCTGGCTATGATAGCATCAAAATACAAGAAATTATTTTCTAAAACATGAGTAACAATACTAAAGCAATGGACTTCAAGCAAGGGATAAAATATACTTCACAAAGACCAAAATAAATTGGCAGATGATTAGACAATCAGATTAAGAAAGTTTTTATTTTAAATGAGGAAGAGAATTTCTCAGCTAATGTTGGAAAGCTAGATATCACAAAGAAAAATTTGGATGTTAAGAAAAAATAGGGCAACAGTGGAAAAGCATTCAGTAATTCCCAGGAGAATAAAGCAAAAGATTAGGAAATCCTATATTCAGCTTCAGATATATCAGTGAAAAGAAAACAGACATTACATAATATTGCTTATTTTTCATCCAAGGAAACAAAGTTAAAGAGGTGAGCCTTCGTAGATCTCATTACTAACATATTTTCTTAAAAGGAACAGTTGATAAATGAGGTAAAAAACCAGCAATGTATATATGCAGCCATGTGCATATTCCTTAGAAAATGATGTGCAGTTTTTATCATATTCTTAAACTCTTTTTTGTTTTTTTTTTTGCAGTGCTATTGCAGAATCCAGGGACTTGGGCATGCTAGGCACGTACCCTACCACTGAGTTACACCCTAGTCCCGTCATCATATTAAAGTAGTCTGCAAGCCAAAAAAAGGATTAAAGACTACTTCTGATATAAAAGGTATTCCTACCAGGTGTGGTGGCACACACTTGTATCCCAGTACTTGGGAGGCTGAGACAGGAGGATCACGGGTTCGAGGACAGCCTCAGCAAGAAGTGAGACTCTCATCAACCTAGTGAGACCCTGTTTCCAAATAAGAAATAAAATCAGGCTGGGGGTATAGCTCAAAGGTTCAATCCCCAGCATGACCAAAAAAAAAAAAGGGGTGGGGGGTTTGAGGTGTAGCTTGGAGATAAAATGCCTCTGGGTTCAATTCCCAGTACCAAAAATAAGAATAACAGCCCAAAGTCAAGGACAGCCCAACCAGAGGCAGATCAAGTGGCTGAGGCCAAGTGTGATCTGTCCCAAACCTCCACAGTAAGACCAAACACACTGTTGGTCATTCCTCTGCTTATGGCTAATACAGAAAACTGGTTCTGAGGAGAGACAATAAGTTCAATGACTCTTTAAACTGATTTGTCAGTTTTGGATGAAACAAAGGATTAGGCAAAAAAGAGAGATAATAAAGCAAAAGGAAATGCTATCAGTGTGGAATAAACAGCTTATCACACGCAGAAAGAGAGACAGCACCTAGCCAGGTCTCTCTGATGGCAACTCTAACATTCTTACCTGGGCCAAGACGCTCTCCATCTCTGATTTCTTCTCAGCAGAACACTTCTTATCAGACATCAATTTCTGTAAATGAGCTAGAAGAATAGCGTTGACATGTCAATTTCAAGCAATGCGGGAAAAGGACAATGGATTTTGATTTTCACTACTCAACAAGTAAAAAAAGAAATCTAAGGATAATGTTTTTAAAGTTGATTTTAGAGGGACAGTCATGATACTGTCTTGATTCACTTACTAATTAGAAAATTATCTGCATAAAACGTTTTTTAAAGTTAGGAACTTGTCAATTTTATGTCCCTTTATGAAGATATTTCACTCTCAAGTATGGAGAGCAGGTGAGATGTAGAGGGACTGACACCAAGTGATGTCTGCTTGTCTGAATGTATCACCTTGAGCCTCACTATGATGTATAATTACAATGCACAAATAAAATTATTAAAACACTTGCTCTGTATACTTAAGATCTGTAAGAACTTGCTCTGTATACTTAAGATCTGTAGGAACTTGCTCTGTATACTTAAGATCTGTAGGAACTTGCTCTGTATACTTAAGATCTGTTAATTTTATTCTTTGCATATTATGTCTCAATTAAAAAAGCTAATGGAAAATTTTGAGAAAAAAATTTAACCTGAACTCTTTATTTTGATCAATCCTACCTGAAGATGAAGAACCGTACCCCGTACCTTTTAGTAGATGGTCAGCACGAAAACACTCTCCATTTTTGACATCTTTTACCATGAAGTCAGCAAATTTGTCTACATGGCCAGAGGTCCTAAGTTAACAAATGCAAAACCAATCTGTCATTTTCACACAAATTAATACACAAATGTGGATAGAAGCCAGGCGTGGTGGCGCACACTTGTAATCCCAGCATTCGGGAGGCTGAGACCGGAGGATCCGGGTTTGCGGCTAGCCTCAGCTACCTAGTGAGGCACTTCGCAACTTAGTGAGACTCGGTTTCAAAATAAAGAATAAAAAATAGGTCTGGGGGTATAGCTCGGAGGTAGAATGCTCCTGAGTTCAATCCCCAGTACCGCAAAAAAAAAAAAAAAAAAATGTGGATAGAATTTATACATAAGACAATGCCCCTACAAGTGGTAGAGTGTTTAGCTAGCATATGGGTTCAATTCCCACCACCATGCACCCACAAAAAAAGAAATGTTATATACTGGGGGTGTAGCTCAGTGGCAAAGTACTTGCCTAGCATGTGTCAGGTCGTGGATTCAATTCCAAGCATTGGCGAGAGAAAAGAAAAACACAATCTCCCTACAATATGTTTACCCATAGTTTACATCTGTGTATTTCAAAGATGGACGCTCCCACATCTAATAATGATATATACTTGAGAGACAATAATGTATGCCAGAGAAAAGTCTTCCTCAAATCTATTCTCATCCTTTCCCAAGGTCTTCCTTCTTTTAAGACAAAAGATATTAACTAGGTTATACTTTTTGTAAACTGTCGTTAAGTATGTATATTTCAGGATCAATTAATACATGCCTAAGCCACTTTTATTAGTGACCTAAGCAAAGGCCAAATCATCAGGAATTTGACTCACCAAGAATGTGTGATAGCTGAGGACAGACACTGTACCTTAAGGAAAGTTTTCTGCCACTGAAACCTGTATTGACACTGGCATTATTTCTACAAAGTTCCTATCACTGAAACAAGTAGTTAAAAGAATAAGTAGTCCTGAGCTGGTTGTGGTGGCACACACCTGAAATTCCAGTACCTGGAAGGCTGAGACAGATGGCAGGTCTAAGGCCAGCCTCAGCAACTTAGTGAGACCCTGTTTCAAAGAAAAACAAAAAAGAGCTGGGGGTATAGCTCAGGCAGAATGCTGGTAGGTTCAATTCCCAGTACATTAAAAAAAAAAGAATAAGTAGTTCTGATCTTTTTTTCACAGAGCTGGGGGTCAAACCCCAATGCCTTTCACATACTACGCAAACACTCTACTACTGAGTTATATCCATCATCAGAAATTCTTCTCATCTTAATTAACTGCGATTATTAAGAGTACCCACAGGATGTTAGTAATAAAAATGACCTTTACCATTCTACACTAAATGGGTAACAATGAGACAAGATGGCAAGAACTACTTTTTCAGAATTGAAATCTCACCCTTTTAACAATGTTCATGGGAATAATCTAATTTCTGCACTGAAACTTCAAAACAAATAGTATTTGATTGAAAACGTACATAAACTTTTGCTCAAAACTGCTAAGAAATTATACAAAGGAAATAATCAGGGATATATACAAAAATCTACCAATCAGGATATTGAGTAGTCAAAATCGGCAACATTTACAAGGCCTGTAACATGGCACTAACTAAATTATGGCACATCCATAAAATAGAATTCTATGCTGCCATTAAAATGCCTTGATGTAACGTACTTCCCCGCATCTTTTCAGGCCACAATGGAGTGAAACTAGAAATCAACTCTAAGAAGACCCAGAGTAACCATGTTAACACATGGAGACTGAACACCACACTGCTGAATGAGGAATGGGTCACAGAAGGGGAGAAATTTAAAAATTCCTAGAAACCAATGAAAACAGAGACACGACATATCAAAAGCTCTGGAACACCTTGAAGGCAATACTAAGGAAAATTTATAGCACTGAGTGCTCACATAAGAAGAACAGAAAATCACCAAATAAATAACCTAATGACACAGCTCAAAGCCCTTGAAAAACAAGAACAGTCTAACCCCCAAACCAGTAGAAGACAGGAAATTATGAAAATCAGAGCAGAAATTAATGAAGTAGAGAATTAAAAAAAAAAAAAAACAGAAAATCAGCAAAACCAAAAGCTGCTTTCTTGAAAAAATAAACAAGATAGATAAACCATTGGCCAACCTAACCAAAAGAATCAACCAAAATTACGAAAATAAGAGATGAAAAAGGGGATATTACCACCGACAGTATAGAAATACAGAGGATCATCAGAAAGTATTTCGAAAAACTATACTCCAACAAAATGGAAAATCTAGAAGAAATTGAGAGATTTCTAGACACATATAAGCTTCCTAAACTGAGTCAAGAAGATATAGAAAACTTAAACCGACTAATAACAAAGAGATAGAAACAGCAATAGTTTACCATCAAACAAAAGCCCAGGGCCAGATGGTTTTCCAAGTGAATTTTATAAAACCTTCATAGAAAAGCTAATCCCAATACTCCTCAAACTATTCCATGAAATAGAAAGAAATGGGACCCTCCCAAACACATTCTATGAAGCCAACATCACATTAATACCAAAGCCAAATAAAGACAGCTCAAGAAAAGAAAATCATTGATGAACTTATATATCATTGATGAACTTAGATGCAAAACTGCTAAACAAAATACTAGCAATGCGCATTCAAAACCACATCAAGAAAATTATACACCATGACCAGGTTGGGTTCATCCCAGGGATACAAGGCTGGTTCAACATATGAAAAACAATCCATGTAATTCACCACATAAACAGAATCAAAGACAAAAACCACATGATCATCTCAACTGATGCCGAAAAGGCATTTGACAAGATCCAACACCCATTCATGCTAAAAGCACTCCAGAGAATCAGAATAGAAGGAACATACATCAACATCATAGAGGCAATATACAATAGGCCCACAGTCAACATCATACTAAATGGGGAAAAACTCCAAGAGTTGCCACTAAAAACAGGAATAAGACAAGGATGTCCATTATCACCAGTTCTGTTCAATATAGTACTTGAGACTCTAGCCAGAGCAATAAGGCAAAAGAAGGAAAACAAAGGTGTAAAAATATGGAAAGAAGAACTAAAACTATCCCTTTTTGCAGATGACATGATATTATACTTAGAGGACCCAGCAAAGTCAACCAAAAAACTTATAAACTGATCAACAAATTCAGCAACGTATATGGATACAAAATCAATCTTAAAAAAACAGAAGCTTTCCTATATGTCAACCATAAATCCACTGAAAAAGAAATCCAGAAAACAATCCCACTCACAATAGCACCCCGAAAAATAAAATACTTAGGGATAAACCTAACCAAGGAGGTAAAAGACCTCTATAAGGAAAACTATAAAAAGTTGAAAAAAGAAATCAATGAAGACCTTAAAAGATGGAAAGATCTTCCATGCTCTTGGATAGGCAGAATAAATATCATCAAAATGGCCATCCCCCCAAAAGTGATCTACAGATTCAATGCAATACCCATGAAATTACCAAGGTCACTCCTCAGACATAGAAAAATCAGTCCTGAAATTCATTTGGAACAACAAAAAGCCCAGAATAGCCAAAGTAGTTCTTACCAACAAGAACCATGCAGGAGGCATCACAATACCTGACTTCAAACTCTACTACAAAGCCACAGTAATAAAAACAGCATGGTATTGGCACAAAAACAGACACAAGATTCAGAAACAAACCCACATGCTTACAGTCAATTGATTTTTACAAAGGAGCCAAAAACATACACTGGAAAAAAAGATAGCCTCTTCAACAAATGGTGTTGGCAAAACTGGATAACCATATGCAGGAAAATGGAAATAAACCCCACTTTCTAACCCTGCACAAGAGTCAACTCAAGATGAATCAAAGACCTGGAAGTCAGGCCAGAGTCCTTGCAGCTACTTGAAGAGGGCACAGGCCCAACACTTCAACACATAGGCACAGGTAAAAATTTTCTCAACAAGACCCCAAAAAGCACAAGCAACTCAAAGGAAGATCAATACATGGGATTGCATTAAACTGAAGAGCTTCTGTGCAGCAAAGGAAACTACCAAGAACCTCAACAGAGAGCCCACAGAATGGGAGAAAATTTTTGCCAGTTACTCTTCTGATAGAGGACTAGTATCTCGAGTATAGAGAGAAATCAAGAAACTCACAGCTAAGAAAACAAATAATCCAATAAAAAAATGGGCAAAGAATCTAAATAGACACCTCACAAAAGAAGAAATACAAATGGCCAATAAATGTATGAAGAAATGTTCAACATCATTAGCAATCAGAGAGATGCAAATCAAAACTACCTTGAGATTTTACCTAACCCCAATTACAATGGCAACCATCAAAAACACAAACAACAACAAATGTTGGTGAGGGTGTGGAGAAGTGGGAACCCTAATACATTGTTGGTGGGATTGCAAATTAGTGCAACCACTTTGGAAAACAATGTGGAGGATCCTCAGATGAATGGGAATGAACCTGCCATATGATCCAGCAATACCACTTCTGTGTATCTACCCAAAAGAAGGGAAACCAAACTATCAGACCAATGCATGTGTACCTATGTTTATAGCCACATAATTCACAATAGCCAAACTATGGAACCAGCCAAGATGTCCATCAACAGATGAATGGATTACAGAACTATGGGATATGTACACAATGGAATTTTACTCAGCCGTAAAGAAGAACAAAATCATATTATTTTCAGGGAAATGGATGGAACTGGAAAACATTATGTTAAGTGAGATTAGTCAGTCACAAAAAGTAAAAAATCATATGCTCTCCCTAATATGCAGAAGCTAGGGAGAAAATGGGGCATAAGAGGGACTCCAGAGGAAGAAGGAGAAACCTTAGATGAGCAAAGAAGGTGACTTAACTGAAGGTAACTGGGGGGAGCAGGAGACCCTAATGTACATGATGTACTTTCACGAACATATCAAAGTCAATCACTAATCTGAACCTGAGAAGGACGGAGGGCGAGGGAGTGGGGCGGGAATTGGGGTAGGGTTAAATGAGAAATGTGTGCATGTATGCCTTTATTAGTTTGTACCTAACAAAGATGTATGATTACAATGCACCAATTTAAAAAAGTAAAATTAAAAAAATAAATGCTTTGAACCAGTATTTAAGGACAGAGTAAATGTTCATCTATTACAAGAAAAAAACAGCATGCTGCTAACATTCAAATATACAGGAACAAACAGGAAAAAAAAAGAATGGAAGGATAAATACAATGATTTAACATGGCTATCTGTGAGCAGCAAGTATATACTTTCCTTGCTTTCTGGTATTTTCCAAATGTTCTACATGAACATGTGTCGTTTTTATAATGAGGAAGTTACTTAAATATGTGTATTAAAGAACTTCAACACTGAAGACACATCTTACTTACTTTAACACTGGCTCAGGGGTGAGCATGGTGCAGTCAATCTCCAGGATCTGCTCCTCTTGGATAAAGTGCTGCCTCCAGGTCTGAATAATATTGTTTTTCAAAGCACACCCGACCGGCCCAAAGTCATACAAACCACTAACACCTGGAAATATGAGAGGAAAACATGTACTTTACTTGTTACTCTGAACAAATAAAGACAGAGAAACACGAGAAACTGATACCTGTAAGACTCCACACACTCCCCCAAAAGGTTTTTAAGTCAACAATTCAAATCCCTTAATACTGAACAGTCGTACTTAGAGATAAGAGATAAAAGAAAAAAAAAAAAAAAAAACCTCTTACTCTATTCACTATTTCCACCATATTTAAAACTGCCAGTGGTTTAGCCCAAATTAAAAACAACAGAAGCCCCCCCACGTGGGGAGCAGAATAAAAAAGCAGTTTATAGTCTTCTACCATAGTAAATAAAAAATAATTTGCTGCAGGAGCTGCTACAATGATCTAAAATTTTTAGTACCCAATTTTCTTATTTTAGGTATTTAAGCCACTATGTAATAAACACTTAGAGATGTGCTTGGTTTTTTGGTTTGTTTTTGTTTTACAGTGTTGGGATGGAACCCAGGGCCTCACACATGCAAGGCAGGACTCTATCACTGAGCTGCATTCCCAGCCCTCAAAGTCTAATATTGTTGTGATAACCTCTTTACTATGAAATACATAAGTCTACATTTAATCAATGAATTAGTCACCTATATACCTTCAGACAGCATTCGGTAAGATGTAAGTTTTCTACCTACCTATGAAGAATTTTCTACTGTCAGATGCCCATGGAGGGTAATCCAAGGACTCTGTTTCACCACTGCTCTTGTGTGGAGGGGCACAGTATAGGTAACCAGCACTAGGATGGCCCTCTACTGCTCCCAAGTGTCTGCCACATTTTAAGAAGAATGTGAAATCGCAAAAATACATGGACACATGAATTGCTTAATGCCTGGGCCACTAGTAAGTCCCTACATCCTAATGGAAAAAGAAGTCGTCGTCAAGAATAAACAGGGTGCGGGCAGCAGGGAGCCCACCAAGTGCTGTCTGCAGGTGTGTCGCTATCACACTGAACTTCATTATGATGTGAGACTACAATGCATCAATAAAAGTGTATTAAAAAAAGAATACGGTGGCAAGAACCACAGGCCTGACACCAAATGGCAACACTAACAGAAGCAAAATATCTATCCTCTGCTTTATGTGACCTGACCCAATTAAATACCAATTGGCAAGCCATGTTCTTGATCTAAGAATAACAGCAAAGCCACTAACCACACAATTGTTCATCAATCACCTACCTCCATAAATAGCAAAAGCTTGATCATAGAAAAACCTCCTCTTCAAGGTATCTTCCATTTTTGATCTGTCTACAATGTCATCTTTGGGTTGTAATGACAGTTCCTATAAGAGATTTTTTATAAAATGTGACTGGAGAGGTAAGTAGTAATTTGAATTTATACATCTCAATTTAGTATACTCCTCAGGAGAATTCAATATAAGATTTACCAAAGACAAGATTTTGACAAGTTAAAAAATGGAAGTCTTAACTCTTTTTTTTTCCCATTTGAGTAATAGAAAAGATACCTTTACTTAATTATGTAGGAAAGCATATGATCATTTTCAAAATAATAAGACTAAGCTTACTTAGATGCAGATACTGTTAAGAAAAGTCCTTCCTGAATTTTTAGTTATCACTACATAAAATGGTGACTTTAAAACTTCAAACTAAGTCTGGCAATGGGAGGTTTACTGTTTGAAAGGTTTGGGGGCAGGTGTTAGATGGAGAAAAACCATTATTTCTAGACATAAGAGAATTCTTAAAGAAGAGCACAATACATTTTAGGAAATCATGATGCATACTGAGTCTAGGATTTGGGGAGCAGGTTCAGGTATGGGAATCAGGAGTGAGGAAGGCTTTATAGAAAAGGTGACATTTTGAGTTGCCTTTGTTTTTTGTTTTGTTTTGTTTGGGGGGGGTTGTTTGTACTGGGGATGAAACCTAGGGGTATTCTACCTCTGAGCTACATCCCCAGCCCTTTTTATTTTTTGTTTGAAATAGAATCTTGCTAGGTGGCTGAGAGTCCTGCTATATTGCTGAGGCTGTCCTCAAACCTGCAATCTTCCTGTCTCAGCCTCCCAAGTACTGGGATTATAGGCATGTGCCACTATTCCCAGTTTGAGTTGCACTTCGAAAGGATGAGGAGCCTGCCAGGTAGAGGAGGAATTAAAGGCATTCTGGATAAAAACAGAAAAACCAGATGATACTTGTTTAGAAACTTTTCTAGGTCTCTCCCACCCAAAGGGATGAAATAAAGATGCGAACAATCCTAGACCTATGTGCGTCCTTATTTTAGCATCCCAAGACTCACCTTGGCCTCCAGAACCCTCTTCCGGGCTTTGAGCTCAGCCACTGCTTTGTCTACATCCACCTGGGGCGCTTTATCTTCTTTCAGTTTCCGCACAAGATCCCCCTAGCCAACATACAATTTATATTCAGCGTTGGTTTCAGAAGCTGAGGAATGTTAGGAGTGTGTCTGGGTGTCTGTTTTTGGTGCTGAGGATAGAGGCCAGGGCCTCATACATGCTCAAGAAATGCTCTACCACTGAACTACACCCTGGCAGGAATGTTTTTTTTAAAAAAGAGCCATAGAAAAAAGTCTAGCATCCTCCCAACCAAAATGCAGAAAAATAAAGAAAAAACTTAAAAGGTAACATTTGAAAAGACACCAGCTATGAAATTACCTATAATTGCTCAAAGACATGAACTCTCAGATTCAGGAGGCACAAGAAAATCCAAATACAGAAAACATAATCCACGCCTAGACAAACTAGTAAAACAGTGTTTAGGAAGTGTTAAAGACCTGGATTTAATTCCTGATCAGCTAACTATGAAACCTAGCACACCAAAGCTTTTTCATTTACAGCAACTGCATTTACAGTAAGTCCATGTAAAGATGTGAGCCTCTACTATCCTCTCCATAACGCCCAGTGGAGTCAGATCCAGAATCTACACACCAAAATACATATACCTTATTTATATCAGTTCTATTTTATTACCCTGACCTCTCTAGCTAAAGCAATATCCCTAGTCACCTTCTAAGTTCATTTTATCTTCTTCATTGCAATACTTGAAATCATTCTACAGGAAGCATTGGCTTATTTGACTTATTTACCTGTACCTTATCTATCCCTGTCCTTATGAAGTAGGCTCTTTTGGGACAGAAGTTCTGACATGTCGATTCTGGCACTCAAATATCTGTTGACTGATATCACAACCTAAACCTAGTACAATGCCAGGCACTTAGCATTCAGTACTATCTACTGGTTTATTCTTTACTCATTAGGTGGTTCTTTCCCTTCCTCTACCTGTCGAAACACCCAACCCCTAAGTGTTCAATAGTAGAGCTTCCTGATGGAAAAGAGGCCTACACAAGCAAGCCTCTGTTCTGAAGGGTGGCAGGAGTTCCTCTTGACTTGTCAGAAAAAAAGTAGGCAAGTCCCTCTCCTGAAAGCCTCCCTGTGTGTCAAGGATGGGTGCTCCCATGTCATCTGTTCTCTTCTGAAGCTTCTCAAAGGACACCAGTAAGCGAGGACCCAAGTAAACAGGCAGGACTCACTTAAAATTCACTGCCCTGGATCACTTTTTGTCTTTCAAGGTTCAAGTGCAGTCAGACACGCATACTCAAGCAGAGGCTATCACATGAAGTAGAGTGAGAGTAAAGTTTCCTAAACTAAGTTCTCGGTCTCTGAAGACCCAGTAAAGAAAGGAGATAGTCATGCCTGTTCTAAATAATAGAATAATTAAAATCATGATCTATAACGACTCAATCCTAAAAACAAAATAATTGGAGGCAACTCAAGCATGGAATACAAGTACTTAAGGATGTTTAATTTCTTTCTTTTTGGGGGTGGTAGTGGTGGTGGTACTGGGGAAGTATTTTACCTCCAGCTAACCCCCCCGGCCCTCTTTTATTTTTTACTTTAAGAGAAGGCCTTGCAAAATTGCTGAGGCTGGCCTCAAACCTATGATCCTCCTGTCTCAGCCACCCTCGAACTGGAATTACAGGCATATGCTACCATGCCCACCAGAGATTCCTAATTTCTAATTATTTTTCTTTTCTTTTTCTTCACCACTCAACTATATTTTGGAGTTTCTTGTGTGTACATCGAATAAAACTGATGTAAACTGCCATCAAGATATCCAAGTTACTCTTAAGAAACATCAACTGGAAGCTTAGTTTCTGAATAAATTCTTATCTTTCTCATATTGGCCAAGAAAAACACCTACGAAACCTTTCCTTGCCTTTGTTAGATGTCTGGCTTTACACAAATGGCTAGAAGTTTCTTGCTATGATTAACAGGTTCATCTCCGATTTCCAAATGGTTTATAACGATTGACAAAAACTTCACAAACTTTTCATTTGCCTTTTGCAGATTAAGTAAGAACTTTAACAGGCACTCTCAGTTCAGAAATATCAAAGCAGAAAAAAATCCATGAGTCCTCATGCTAAGGCTTCTCATCTCTACTAAGATCCAGGTTTTGCAGGCATGGTGGCATACACCTGTAATCCCAGTACTTAGGAGGCTGAGATAGGAGAATTGCAGGTTCAAGGGCAACCTCAGCAATATAAGGAGACTCTCAGCAACCTAGCAAGGCCATTTGAAAACAAAAAATAAAAAGGGCTGGTGGTACAGCTTGAACATAGAAAGATTGTCCTTGGGTTCAATCCCCAGTACCACCAAAAAAAAAAAAAACAAAAACAAAAAACAAAACACCCAGGTTTTATTGTGTCTCTCCAATTACAGTAAAAGAGTATTTGAACTGGGTGTGGTAGCACATGCCTGTAATTCCAGCTACTCAACTGGCTGAGGCAAGAGGATCAGAAGTTCCAGGCCAGCTTGGACAACTAAGTAAAACCATGTCTCAAAGTAAACAAAACAAAACAAAAAAGATGGGTGTGGTGGTGCAGGCCTATAATTCCAGTACTTGGAAGGCTGAGACAGGAGGATTGCAGGTTTGCAGCCAGCCTCAGCAACTTAGTGAGGCCTTCCACAACTTGGTGAGACCCTGTTTCCAAATTAAAAAAATAATAATAAAATAAAATAAAACAGGGTTGAGGGTATAGCTCAGAGGTAGAACATTCCTGGGTTCAATCCTCAGTATCATAAAACTATGCATAAATAAAATAAAATAATAAAAAAACAAAAAGGGCTAGGCATGTAGCTCAGGAGTAGAGTATCCCTGGTTAAATCCTCAGTACCACAAAAAAATTAAATGAACGCCAAAATACACACTGTATTATCTATATATCTTCCCTAGGAAATCATTTGAAAAGGCTTTCTTATGTCACTAAATTCAGAAGACATCAATTCTCTTATACAGGTTCGAAATGTCATCAAACTGACAATTTTAAGAAAATAGGTGAGCTCCACACCAGCAGTGATTTGGCAGAACCAGCATTCCAGTAAGCCATCATCAGTTCAGAATATCAAACATTTTACCAAGAACTCACCCTGACTCCAGTCAGCAAAACACCACTGAGGACCCCCAAAGCTTGTGTGTGGTGTGTGTGCATGTCCATATATACATATATATATATTTTTTTTTTTAACCAATATTTACAATACAGCCTTGACTTATGATGGTTCAACTTACAACTTTTTTTTGTTGTTGTAAGTTCATACGATGCTGTAAAAGTTATACACACCCAGTAGAAACAGTACTTTAAATTCTGAGTTCCTATCTTTTCCTGGGCCAGCGAAATGCAGTAGGATACTCAGGATGCTGGGCAGCAACAGCGACCTGCGGCTCCCAGCTAGCCAAGTGATCATACACACTACAGGAACTGTGTTGCTAAGCTAGGATATTCTTCGATGGCTATGTGTATTACACCTGTTTACAATTTCCAGTATTTTCAACTTATGATGGGTTTATCAGGATGCAACCCCATTGTAAGCAGAGAAACACATGCATTAGAAATTAAAGTGGAAATTCTTTTTTTTTTTTTGCGGTACTGGGGATTGAACTCAAGTGCATTCTACCTCTGAACTACACCCCCAGCCCTATTTTCTATTCCTTATTTTGAAACAGGGTCTCTCTCAGTTGCGGAGGGCCTCACTAGGTAGCTGAGGCTGGCCTCGAACCCAGATCCTCCGGTCTCAGCCTCCCAAATGCTGGGATTACAAGCATGCACCACCATGCCTGGCTAAAGTGGAAATTCTTAAAAATGTACTAATTCTTTAAGAGCTCAATATATGCTAATATGTATAAAAAGAATATTTTCATCAAAATAACTGTATTTTCCAAAATAGTGGGAACAGTTTTTTTTGCTTTGTTTTGGTTCTGAGGGTGAACACAAGAGAGTTCTACCTCTGAGCGACACCTCAAGTCCCATTTTATTTGAAAACTGGGTCTCACTAAGTTGCTAAGAGCCTCACTAAGTTGCTGAGGCTGGCTTCAAATTTGTGATCCTCCTATCTCAGCCCCCCAAGTACTCAGATAACAGGTATGGACCACCACATCTGTCTTATAATTTGAAAATCTCTTAATTTCTAAGTGAATAGAAGACAGCTAGGTTCTCACATCTGATTCTTCTGCAAAATGGTGTTTTAAGTCATTGATATTAAGAAAATCAGCTGGGCATGGTGGAGCACACCTGTAATCCTAGTACTTGGGAAGCTGAGAGGATCACAGGTCAGCCTCAGCAACTTAGTGAGACCCTGTTTCAAAATAAAAAATAAAATAGGGCTGGGTGTAGCTCACAGGTAGAATGCCCCTGGGGTTCAACCCCTAGTAGTGCCACAAAGAAAAAAAGAAAACTATGCATAGCTAAAAAAGGGAGCAGAATTTTAAGTCTTTTCAGATGTGAAAAGAATCTACTGTGGATATTCTTCTTTAATACTACATTAAAACTCTGACAAGTGGTAGTTTCTTAAGTTAATTCTAACTCAAATAATAGAACTGAACTTTTTATAGTTAGATAAAATACATGTATTTTACACTTTGAGCGGATCTTTTTATACTGTTACATAAAATACATGTATTTTACACTTTGAGCAGATCTTTTTATACTGTTACATAAAATACATGTATTTTACACTCTGAGTGGATCTTTTGCTAATGTCTAATTTCATAATATCATGCACTGGTCATTTAGTAAATACTGGTTAACTGAGTTATACAGGTCTTAAATATTAATCCATTTATTATACAATATAAAAAAACCCACATTTGTTAGTCACTGCTCATCTTATCAAAAAAGTCTTTTAAGTACTGTGAAGCTGGCAAGCTCAAAGTTAACAGATACAAGTTTGCCAAAATTCCAAAATTTCCCCAAAACTTGAATTTTATATTATTGGGCACAAACACTATCAGTTGTTTTCTTGAAGTGGTAGGCTCACTTCATTCATTTTCCGCATCAGCAAATTTACAAGAAGCTCTGGCCACTAACCAGAATGGTCCTGAGCACCTTAAGAAGCCCACTCCAAGGAGATCTTCGACTGCACAAATTCTACAATGAAAATATGTAAAATGGACAGCAGTGACAGTGGGCCTCATTTCCCATATGTTAACTAGATCACCTTTAAGTTTCTTTCAACTGGCACTGGACTCAGTAAGATTCAAAGTTCCAGGCAATTAATTAACTGATATATGTGTGGTTCTGACAAATGAGAAAAAGAACCCAAACTAGCTTACATGTATTAACTCACAAATTCATAAAACATCTTAGAGTACAAAAAATAACAACCAAGCCAACATAAACAATGCACAAAATTCATAAATCAATATCCAAGATAGGCGTAGATGAGAAGACTGTTCCATGATCAAAGTTTACTTCAGTGAACTAGATCCAGTCTTACTTCAGATGGATAACTTGCACTGCAGTTCCAGGCTAACGTGGCAGAGGGAGGGATTTGGGTTGTGTTTTTTTCCAAATTAGATGTATTTTCCCTTCTAAGGAAGGACAGAAAAATTGAGCGTTACTGTAAAGACAAAAGAACCACACCTAATTTTATTTAGAGAGTGGAGGGTGGATGGAAGGGAAAAGAATCAGAATACAGAGCTCTGATTTAAAAAAGAAAAAAAAAAATTAAGCCCCTAATGAAATTTCAAAACCAAAGACTATAAAATCTGGCTCAGAATTCAAAGTAGAGATTGCAAAGTGGCAGAATTTACTGAATTTGCGGCAGTGATGCCCCAATGAATTATTTCGGAAACAGGGTTCCACCCTCCCTCCGTAGCTAAGGCAAATTATTGCATCAGGCGCCGGTGCAGGAGAAACCCGTTTGATGTTTACTAGTAAGTCATAGATCCCTGGGTCCTACTGAAGGCTTCAGACCCTACCTAGCTGGATGGGAGAATCGTCTGAAACGATCTCCTTGCTCTAAATTCCGATCTCTATGCAGGGTTCTAAGAAAAGGAGGCCAGCATTAAACCACCAAGTCCGCCAGCGCACGAAACCCCCTCTGCCTTCCACAAAGTCAAATTTCAAAATGTTCCATCCTAAGGACGGCTGACTTCACCGAGTAAACTGAGCAGTTCTACATCTCTAGAGTTCACGATCGGAAAGCTCGCTTCCCGACGGCCTTTCCAAAAGTCAGGAAAGATGACAGGCGCGAAGGGTGATGAATTCACGTCCTTATTAGAAAAGAACGTCGGACACCTCCTTACACCCACGTCTCAACTCGTCTTATTTTTCTCAGCCGATCCTCCGGCTAGCTAAACCCTGCAGGAAGGAAGATGAAAAGGAGGAAAGCTTGCCCAAAGCATGCTGGAGGTTAAAGAGTCAGACCAGAGAGGGCAGCAGCTCCAGCTCATCACTGACCAGGGGAAGAGCTGGGACCTGGGAACCCAGCGTGCACAAAGAGCACACCAAGTGTGGCGAAAGGAAACTGAGGCTACGCAGGGAGGACCCAAGGGTCACGCACCGCAGACCCGGGGGCCGCGGACTGGGGCAGGGGAACGGATCGCGAGCGCGGGGACGCAGATGTCCCGCGGGGTGGAGGGCGTGAGTCATCCCGGGAGGGAAGGTGGCCGCGGCGCGGGGACCCGGCTCCGAAGTGAGGGAGGCGAGGCAGGCGCAGAGGATGGCGAGGTGCGGTGCGCGGAGGAGGGAAGGTGGGCAGGGGGCGGCGGGGCGCCCACGCCGGTACCTGCTGGCGCACGGCGAGCCGCAGAGGCGCCAGCACCTCCTCGGCCCCGGCGCCGTCCATGCTGCTCCTGGAGGCGGCGGCGGCGGCGGCGGGGACGGAGGCGGCGGCGCGGGCGGGCGCGAGGGAGGGCCGGGCGGGGGGCCGGGGCGACGGCGGCGGCGGCAGCAGCGCGGCGCGGGCGGCTCTAAGCAGCGCGGGGCGCGGAAAGGGCATGAGCCGGCGGCGCGGGGCGGTCCCGAGGCGGCGGCGGCGGAAGCGGCGCGCCGGGCCCGGCCGGGAGCATGATGAAATCGCCGCGTAAACGCCGCGCCGCGCGCGCAGCCGCACTTTCGTCACCGCGCGCCCGGGCGCCGCTCCGCGCCCGCAGATTCGACACGGAACCCGGAAGGGGCCGGAATGAGCAGCCTCCACCGCGGGCGCCTGGAGCCCAGTGAGGTGGGCACCGGTGCGCGCAGCTCCTCCTGGGACGCGCTGATCCAGACGCACCAGGACCTCCAAGGCTTGGACTTGCTCGTCCACGGACACTGACCCACTTCCATACACACTTCTCTTTCTGTTCTTTAGCCTCCTTGCACTTTAAACGGGCGTGTAAACATCACATCGGAGAGAGACCGAGACTGACTTCATGTTGCTCAAGTTCAAGGGTCCCTCGATTGCTACTGGAATTGGGGTCCCCGCTGCTCGCCGCACGACGTGCCAACTAAGCCGGGAGACCAGGGGTTAGAGCAAGGAAAGCCACTTTATTAGAAAAGACGGCTCAAGGAGAAGAGAAGGGGACTCTTGTCACAAGTGCTCCTTGCCCTACTACAGCTGAGTTAGGGTGGTTTTTATAGGTAACTGATGGGTGTCCCCAGACTGGGGCCAGAGGATGCACAGGTGATACTTGCTAGACATGAGATGCGTTTTAGTTCTGCAAAACTCGAAAGCAAGAGCCCATTATTTCCTTGGGCTTTTTTTTTTTTTTTTTTTTTTTTTTTGCGGTACTGGGGATTGAACTCAGGGGCATGCTACCTCCGAGCTACACCCCCAGCCCTATTTTTTACTCTTTATTTTGAAACCGAGTCTCACTAAGTTGCGGAGTACCTCACTAGATAGCTGAGGCTAGCCTCGAACCCGGATCCTCTGGTCTCAGCCTCCCGAATGCTGGGATTACAAGCGTGCGCCACCACGCCTGGCTCCTTGGGCTAGTCTTGCAAGTGATTAGTTCCATGGTACACAGTGGATTTGCTAGAGAATGCCTCCAGACCCTCTTGCTGATTGTCAAACTCCTTGTAATGAATGAAAACGTGCTTAATGCAGTTTCCAGATGAGGAAACAGAGAGGTTACTGATTTGCCCAGAATCACACATCCATGGCCTGCCAGTGTAAACACATAAATTGAACAAAGAGGGAAAGGAGTGAGGAATTAAGGAAACCGAGGGGAAACCCAAACAAACCCTCCAGCTTCACTTGCTTCTAGTTACTTGCTTTTATCACCAGCTTTGCAAATCATGTGTATTCCCACTTGCTTTCATGTAGATAACACCTTATGTATCGGTCACAATGACAATGGAGGCACAAGTTGTTTTTCAGGAACACGGAGGTAGTTTAAACTGGCTGAAGTCACCAACTCTTCATGTTGCCAGAGTCCTAGGCCAAAGGACTAGGGGTCTCAAAAAATCAGGTCCAGCCACTTGCCCCCCCCAAAAAATGGAAAAAGTAATAGTGAAAAGTCGGAAAGGAACTTTAATCAATGTAGCCATGTTAGAAAGACAAAGGGAGCTCAGGCATCTGAGCTCTGTCTTCAGGGTACTGATAGGAACTTTAGGTTTAAAAGGAGGAAGAATTGGGGCAGGGGTGAGAGGTATGCATTATTAAGCAGTCTTGGTCAAACTGGTCTGGTTGGTCGTTGTCTCAGTTCTGGTCCCGCCAGCTGCCTCTAGAGAAGTCACTTGAGTGGACAGTCTCCATTTGCTGCTCAGGGTGTTTTTTAGCCCTATGATCCTGAAAGGGGGCAATTTGGTTCTCATGAGATGATTGTTCCTGCTTAGGGGGTCAGTCTCATGATGAGTCACCTGCCTGCCAGCTCCGCTACTGTTCCTGATAAGAACAGGATGCTGTGAATGCTGGCAGCTGAATGTCCCTGCAAATTTTCAAAGTACCTTTGTTACTCTTTTCTTGGTGTCCTCAGTCTTGAAGGGTGGCAAGATAGGTTAGGTAAATTTAGGGCTAATAAATCTTGTACTGGCATGCCCATGTACAGAGGTAAAGGCAATAAAGGAGACAGATACAAAATGAGGGCAGGGATGCCAAGCTTCACCCTGCTTTTAACTACCTGTTTCACTAAGCATTCTCTGTGATCTAAAGACCTGACACACAAAACTTAGAGGAAGAAAGATTTACTGGGGCTCATGGTTTCAGACGTTTTAATGCATAGGGTGGCTCTGTAGTATAAATGGTGGTGGCACTGACAGGGGGCATGGGGAACGCTGCTCTCAGATCATGGAGGATGGAGAGGAGAGAGAGAGAGAGAGAGAGAGAGAGAGAGAGAGAGAGAGGGAGAGAGAGAGAAAGGAAGAAGGAGGAGGCAAAGGAGGAGGCAGAGGAGGGAGGGAGGGGGAAGGGAGAGAGGAGAGATCACACATGCAAGGGGACGGGAGAAGGGATGTATATAGTCCCCAAGCCGCCCAGTGCCCTACCTCCTCCAGCCCCATACCACCTCCCTACATTACCACCCAGGAAGTCCATTCAGATTAACCTCTCAATGGATTTATCCACCGATAGATCAGAACTCTCGTGATTCAATTATTTCCCCTCTGGACATTTTGCATTGCCACTACATGAGCTTTTCCAGGGGACAGTCTTTATCCAAACCAGAACACTACCCCCTGGGCATCTGCAACACCAATTGAAAAGTCAGTGCTTTTTAGCAGAAGCAGCCTCAGTCCCTGTTATACTCAGTGGGGCGTGCACAAGGTCTCAGACCTTTTGACATCTGAGGGCAGAAAGTCCACCCCCAAGGGCAGGCTCTCACTGCCACTTTCTGAAAACATGTCCTAGGAAGAGCCATGAAGTTTGATTGCGCATGCGTAGACCACCAATGACTTTATTCTTCCTTACCTCTAGTTACCTTTCTCCACATCTCAAACCACCCTGCTTCTTTATCCCATAAGTAGCCCTAAACCCTATCCTTGAGGAGATGGATTTGAGACTTGCATTCTCATCTCTACACACTTGGCCGGGTCGTAAATAAATTCTTTCTCTCTTATAAAACTCGTTTATGTAGGGGGCAGGAAAAAAACAGGCCCACTTCAGGAACAATCTGGCAAGCCAGCCAGGAGGCACATTCAGATATGTCATCAGCCCCTTTCCCCCAGTATGAAAACCAAGCAGCTGACTGGACCGTTTTTACCAAGGACCATCCCTGGGACCAGCCCAGTGCACTGACCTTTGGTGCATAATTTTACTTTTTCAATAGAGAAGCAGTTTCTGGCTTTGAAAGACATCTTACTTGGTGAGCAACCTCAGTACAAGTGACCTGCTCCTCTCTCTCTCTTCTTCCTCTCTTGCTTGGCCTTCACTGTAAGGCATAAAAATGGGGGTCATTGTAGATGAAGAGATTGAAACAGTTGGAGGCGCCTGGGTATTGGTAGAGCTCTTCTCAGGAATGTGTTGACGTCACTCAGGATAATGGGAGAAGGGTGAGGAAGGGGAGAGGAAGGCTGAGCACCTCAGCAGAGAACAAGAGGTCAGCAGATAGTGGGCACTGACGTGCACTGGAAGAACCAAGAGCCTCAGTGAAGCTGGGTTTATCCAAGACAGAGGAGTGGCATCCTGGCACCTCCAGGGGACGGAGGGGCTCTCAGAGGAACAGGGATGAGCTCGATCCAGTGGAGAGGAGTGTGGGGATAAACGCTCCTCTGGGAAGAGCCACTCTGTAGTCCAGGCCAACATGTTCAAAATCATCGATCCTAAAATCATGTAGACATTAAATCATCTCCAAGGACACCATGCCCTTGACTGCAAATGCCCCCCTTAGTCTTTTCCCACCACAAATGATCCCCATCACATACTCGGGTGGAGTTCATCACAAGTTCCACCACGAGATGGAATGACAACACTAGGGCACCCCCAAATGGCAATGCTGATGTGTCAGCCAACTTTTCACCCCTGTGACAAAATCCCTGAGAAAAACGACTTAAAGGAGAAAAGATTGATTTGGGGTCACGGTTTCAGAGGTTTCTCTCCATGGTCAGCCCGCTCCATTGCTTCTGTGCCTGCGGTAAGGCAGAATGTCATGGCAGACAGGCACAGTGGAGCAAAGCTACCCACCTCTTGGCAGCCAGGAGGCAGGGGCAAGGAGGGGGGGGTGACAAGACATATTCTCAAGGGTACACCCCCAAGGACTCAATTCCTTCAACTAGCCCTACCTCCTACAGTTTCCACTGTTTCCCAGTAGTCCATTCAGCTATGAGCCACCAATGGAGTTGTCATCTGCTGAGGTTAATGTCTTCCTGATCCGGTCACTGCCCACAAGTCCCCCTCCAGACACGGTGCACCGGGGACCAAGCCTGCAACACATGAGCCTTTGGGGACATTCCAAATGCAAATCGTAACAGCCATCAATAAGATACCCCCAAAGATTCACAGAAATAATGTACCGTCATGAAATTCCCATAGGAGACGAAAGTTTAAATTCACTTGCCATTTCAAGATAAAAAGAAAATGTCAGGCCCACAGTTTCTTCCAGCCTCCATTTCTTATTCTGAGCCATAGGATGTTTCAGTACTTATGTCACGGGAAAACAAGATAATTCCGTGGAGAGTCCTGAGGAGTTCCCAGGTTTGGGGAAGGAAAACTCACCTCAGGACCTTGGGGTCCTTGGCTTCTGTGGTGGAAAGGAATCTCAGCACACACAAGTCAGAGACAAAGACAGGTTTTATTTAGTAAAAGTGGGGATACACATTCAAGGAGGAACACAGGCCACCTCAAGAGGGTGGAGAGCCCCGTGGGGTCTTACAATCCTTGTGTGTGTGTATGTGTGTGTGTGTGTATGTGTGTGTGTGTGTGTGTGTGTGTGTGTGTGGTACTGGGGATGGAACCCAGGGGCATTCTACCTCCGAGCTACACCCCCAGCCCTATTTTTCACTTTATTTTGAAACAGGATCTCACTAAGTTGTGGAGGACCTCACTAAGTAGCTGAGGCTGGCCACAAATCCAGATCCTGTGGTCTCAGCCTCCCAAGTACTGGGATTATAAGCATGCGCCACCACGCCCGGCTCTTACAATCCTTTTATAGGGGACTCTGAAAGGGGGTGACTAGGCACACATGGCAGGGATGGGGTGACAGGAGGTGGTTGGTCTCCTTTCTTTAACTCCTTCAGTTCTCATCATTTCATTGGTGAGTGTTGGGTGATACCTGGGCTTCACAAATGGTGAGACTTCCTTTGGGATTTTTGTTTGCCAAGCATCCCAGGAAGTTCAAGTGTGAAGATAGGTCACTATGATTGAAAAGTGTAGGCCAGGCCTATTGAGGACCTCAGAAAAGGACAGGCTAGGTAGGCCATTATGATTAAAAGTGTGGCCTATTAAGGGCCTTTGCCTAAGAAAGAGCAGATCCTGGAAAGTTAAGGATTCTGAAGTTTCTAGATTTTAAAACTATATTTTCCCTTTCCTTCCCAACTCGTCTCCTTTCTACCTAATACTTTCTTTCTCCTATCCTAGCTCACTTAGGCAGAGCGCAGGCTCTTTCAGCACCTTCAGCCCGAGCTGCCTGCACTGGGCAGGTGTGTAATACTTTCAGGGCAGAGAAGCTGAGCTCATCTCCTGGCTCTCATCTGCCATCTATTTAAAGAGCTCAGAAGTCACATGGCACTAAAACTGATCACAATACTGGCTCCGACTGGGCACGGTAGCACACACCTGTAATCCCAGTATTTATGACACTGAGACAGGAGGATTGCAGGTTACAGACCAGCCTCAGCAACTAGGGAGACCTTGGTTAAAAAAAAAAAAAAAAAATAGGGTTGTAGGTGTGGGCTTGAAGGTAGAATACCTCTGGGCTCAGCCTCCAGTACCAGAAAAAAAAAAAAAGAAGAAAGAAAGAAAGAAAATAAATCCTGGCTCCATGTCCACCACATTTTTAAAAAGTCACTCCTCATCCCCAGAGCTTTAATACGGCTAAAGCGTGACTCACACCTCCGCTAGGGAGAGTTGTCAGAGCATTTGGCAGAGACTTAGTACCACCCGGGTGAGGAAGAGCCCTGGAGGTGGTCTCATATGAGCCTCCCAGCCTCCTGTCGGGCCGGGCTTGTGAGAGGCCCCTCTCCTGGCAGAGATGTCCACCCTGAGGTGAACTTGGGTGCTGCCCATCTGCACGCCGGGACTACGGTGTCTCCTGACCACACGTGGTCGTCGCGAAGGTAGCCATCCCGGTCCCTGTCTCATTGGAGGCATCTGCCTTTCCCCTGCAGCACATCCAAACATCCCTCTATTGCCATTTCCTCTTGAGCCCCGCCGCTCCCTTTTGGGTGGGCTCTGCCTCACAGGATGACCTTTCCAGTCTGCACCAGAATGCCTCCCGCAGCTGCCTCTAGCTCAGAATTGCTCAGGCCCATAAAACCTGCTTGTAGGGCAGATGTCTCCTTTGGGGAACCATGTGTTACTACAACCAAGGATGTAAGCACATGCTGGGACCCCCGCTGCTCTCTCACTGGTGAAGTGCGCGATTCAGGGGCCTAGGAAGATCTTACACCTCTCAAACTGGCTCCTCAGGGTAAGGTCTTTGCTCAGCCCTGGGTGGGGGGAGGCCTCCAGAGGCATATCTAGCCCCCTTGTCCTCTCTTTGCAGGTGAGGCCGGACCCCTGGGGCTCCATTTTGCCCTGCTATTCTTTTCTCCTTACTGCACTCATTTTTCTTCGTTACCTCAGAAATTCCGGCTCTGCATAGTGTTTTTACTGGTATTTTTCCCTTTGCTTTTTGGTCCATACGTTGATTTTTTTTTTTTCATACATCCTCCTCCAGATTCCATCATTTGAGGATCTCACATAGGGAAAGATAGGACATTAAGGAGTTGTGGGTTTGCCCCAAGCATCTTCTGTATAAACACGGCTTGCCCGGCTTCACCACCTGCACCGGATGGCCCTAACCAGAGCTGAGGGAGACAAGGCACCAGGAAGCAACCTCTTGTGTTAGCCTGGCTCCTCTATGATGCTGACGCCAGGCAGAAGTCAGGGGGGAAAGGTTGTATCGGGGGAGGCTGGTATGTGAAAGGAAGCAGGGGGGGAAGCCAGAGAGAGCCCGGAGAAGCAGCAGACCATCATGTAAGCATGCTCTGAGGGAAACAGAGCAGGGAGCCGGGGGACAGAAGCCTACTAGCCTGCCATGAAGTCTAATGCAAAGTCAGTAAAGCCACTGGAGAATTCTTGAATCACAGTTGGCAATACGAGGGTCCCCTGGGCCGCCAGTATCTCTGCTGCGCTCAGACATAGGAGAAACACCGAGGCAGAGTCTAGGTCTTGGGTGGCAGAGGGCAGCGGCAGGGCCCTCGGCCAGTGGTCACTGGTGCTCCACGGTGGGTGCCTGGGAGGTGTGTGCTTGTGTTGCACGCCTTCTGTCAGAGCAAAATCCAACCAGGTTTGGCCTCTTGCTCTCCTGGTTTTGTTTTCTGTATGTGTTTGGTACTGGGATTCAAACTCAGAGCATTCTACCAGTGAGCTACATCCCCTCTCACTACTTTGTGTGTGTGTGTGTGTGTGTGTGTGTGTGTGTGTGTGTGTATGTGGGGACGGAACCCAGGGGCATTCTACCTCTAAGCTACACCCCAACCCTATTTTTTTTTTAATTTTCAAGTTGTGGAGGTCCCCACTAAATTGCTGAGGCTGTCCTGGAACCTAAGATCCTCCTGTCCCAGTCTCCCAAGTACTGGGATTGCAGGCATGTGCCACCGTGTGTGTGTGTGTGTGTGTGTGTGTGTGTGTGTGTGTGTGTGTGTACTGGGATTGAACCCAAGGACATTTTTACCTCTGAGCTACATACATCCCCAGCTCTTTGTCTTTTTCATTTTGAGACAGGATCTCCCTAAGTTGCCCAGGCTGACCTTAAACTTGTGATCCTCCTGCTTCAGGCTCCTGAGTATCGGGGATGACAGGCAGGTGCCACTCCCCTGGCCCTGGTCCTCTCTTGACCCTTCGCATTCTGGCCAATGGAACATGACTGTATTTGACTCCACCACTGCCCGGCGTGGCCTCTGAGAACCCCAGGTGCTGTGCTCTGTGCTCTGCGCTCTTTCTTTTCTGCTGGCTAGATGCCCATGCCCAGCGTAATCTTGTAGGCCATATGGTAAAGCAAGAGCCTGGGTCCCCAGATGACCAAGTGGAACAGAGCGCATTGCCCCTTCCCTTTTGGATAAGCTCGTTGAACTGTTGACATAGCAAAAACTAAATTTCCATAGCATTCGAGCTTAGACTAGTGGGGTCTCTCTGCTAGGACAGTAGTAGTCAAGATTACTATGCTGTCATAAACCGTGTGTGATGAAGATGGTAAGTGCCACAAAAGGTGCATCCAGAACACAGGAGAAGGTAAAGAGAATTGGGTTTGCAGGAGTTCTCTTCCTACATGACTTTCTTGGGAGTACGGAGTTGAGCAGAGCTGGGATCATGCGTAGATTTGGCGAGTATCTGTCCTCAGTGGGTGGGCCGCTCTGCTGTCCTGAGTACACTTTTTTGGGTCAGAATCTCCCCAGTTTTTTGATGTCTCTGGTAGAAGTTAGGTGCTCAGCCAGGCATGGTAGCTCACACCTGTAATCCCAGGCCTTAGGAGGTTGAGACAGGAGGATTGCAGGTTCGAGGACAGCCTCAGCAAGTAGTGAGACTCTCATCAACCTAGTAAGACCCTATTTCAAAATAAAGTAGGGCTGGCGGTGTAGCTCAGAGGTAGAACGCCCCTGGGTTCAATCTCCCAGTAACACACACACACACACACACACACACACATACACACACACACACACACACACGGTGCCCAGCCGTTCTGTGTTCTCTCCACCAGTCTGCCGTCCAGGCTAAGGTGTGTGCCGCCTTCTCAGGAGCCCAGCAGCCCTGGTTTTCTTCCAGCCCACAGCTCCAGGATCCTGAGTGATGGTTCCCAGGCCTCAGTGAGGCAGAACGGCAACCCATTTCCAGTCCCAGCCCCTCCTCTAAGTCTCCATAGTATCTTATACAAGGCCTTTCCCCTCTCTGGCCTCAGTCTCCCCATCCGTATCATCCTTACAGGAATGAGGGACAGCAAAACACCATATCCCTGCCCAAGAACCCTGGTCACCGGCAGGGAAGGGTGTGAGCAAGCCTGGGCCAGAACGTCCAGACATGTACTATCCTGTCGGCCGCTGGCTTTCTCTCATGCACGCTGGGAGCAGTGCCATCTGGAGAAAGTTGCTTTTTGCACATTTGCTATGACAGTCGCTCCTTGGGACGCTGGTCACACAAGCAAACTACGAGAGCCAATGCTGATGATGTCAACCTAACATATAAGACCCCTCTCTCGGTGGCGACTGGGAAAACACGGTGGAAAGGGCACATGTCATTCATTCAGCCGGCTACCACTGGACAAGGTGCCACCGAGGAGAGGTGGCACTGCCTCTGGCAAAGCGGCAAGGGCTGGAGGTGCCCTCCGTTCAGCCTGTCACCATTGGACCGTCCCCATAAGCACCTCTCAGCAAAGCCGTCTGCCTCTTGTGCTATCCCTGGGTGTTTTCTTAGGTCTCTCAGTAGCCTCTGCCACTGCCCCCGCACAACTAGGCAGTGGGTGTGGCGCCATCTAGACACGACAGGAGCCGGGGCTGCTGACCTTCTAGAAGGCCGCTTCCTGCTCTACCTATGAGCTAATGAACTTGGGTAAGGAGACAAAATCTTCAAGTGGAAGGAGAGCAGGTTTCACTCTGTCCAGCAGAGGGGGGCAGCTACCCACAAACCAGCACCTCACAAAGCCAGGGCTGTGGTACCGCGCCAGGCACAGGCTCTGCTTCCGAGGCCCCCAGTGCAGAAAACAGAAGAGATCCTGCCTCTGGAGAGGGACCCCAGGAAAGACCTCCAAGCCCCTTCCCCGCTGTTTCCTAGGGCACCAAGAACACGTCCACAGGAACAGGGGCATCATTTGAGGCTGATAAACTGTCTGGGAAGGAGACAGTAATACCCACCTAGAGCATGTTCAGTGCCTCAGGACCAAGCTCGGCCTCACTGTGGTCCCTAAACCACGCCCCGACCCCTCCCGCAGGCCCCCACCTGCTGGTGCCTTCTGGGGAACAAACAAGAGCCCATTCAAGCCAGCCCAGATTGATTGCAGAGCGTCTCCAGGAGAGATAATCAGAAGGACTCAGGGAGGCGATGGGCTCCTGGGAGCCAGATTCAAGAGTGCTCCGACCCCAGCGAGCTCTGGAAGGCCAAGAAGCAGAGAGAGCGGCAGATTCCTTAGGAACTGTGCTTGGGAACAGAGCAGAACAACACAGCGCTCTCATCTAAGAGAAGCCAGACAGCGGGACAGCCTGATAGGTGCAGGGCCTAAGGCTCTTTGAGATTCTCTGGGCTTTTCCCTCAGTTCCAAATGGCTGATGAATCACAGGCATGAAGCAGGAGGACAAGGTAGCAAGCGATGGACTGTGTCCCACCTCCCTCTGCAGGAGCCTGGCCAGGGCCCCGCTGGACTTCCGCTCCCACATCTCATTGCCCAGCCTGGTTCATGTGGTATGATGGTTAATTTGGTGTGTGGGGGGGAAGGGGGTACTGAGGGGGAACCCAGGGCATTATACTTCTGAGTTACATTCCCAGCCCTTTTTGTTTTCAAATAGGGTCTCGCTAGGTTGCTGAGGGTCTCACTAAATTGCTGAGGCTGGCCTTAAACCTGTGATCCTCCATTCTCAGCCTGCCAACTACCTGGATTACAGGTGTATATCACTGTGCCTGGCCCATAAAGGTATTTTTTTAGATCAAATCAGCATTTAAATCAGTAGAGTTTGAGTAAAGCAGATTACTCTCTATAATGTGGTGGGCATCGTCCAATCAGATGATGGCCTTAAGAAAAACAACTGACCTCCCGGACGAACAGGGAATTCTGCTTGCAGTCTGCCTTCAGACTCCAGCTGCAGCATCAGCTCTTCCCTGGGTCTCCAGCCTGCCAGCCAACCCTGCAGACTATGGACTTGGCGGGCTCCCACAATCACATGAGACGATTTCTGAAAATCTCATGGTGTGTAGGCAAGGAAGGAGGGGTAAGGGACACTTGATGGGCAGCCAGTAGTCCCTGCAGTACTCAACCAGCGTCTTGTGGCCAGGGCAGCCCCATCAGCTGCAGGGTCGAGCCCCCAGCATCCAGACACGAGCCCCTTCGTGCCCAGTGTCCTTGAAGGATGAGTCCATCCCTGGCTGTTCTGGGTGGAGAGAGGAAGGGTCCAAGTCGACGCTTCTAGGCAAACATCATTCTGTTCTTTTAGCATCACAACCCTCAGATGATTTCCAATCCATGGGATGACTGAAACAAAATACAAAACACATGGATTCATTTTTCCAAGTTGTTATCCAGCAAAGTAATAATATTGTTTGCCTTTTTATTTTGTTCTTTAGAAAATACATAAAAGTTCTGCATTTTGCATAATGAGATCTGCTCATTTTATGCTTTGTGATTTCTGAAATATTTAGCACGGTTTTCTTCTGATTCTATGGGTGCTGTTCTAACTATTCCAATCCTAGTTTTCCTAAAGTCTCCCTTTCCAATGATCTACGGTGCAGGACAAGGCACATTTTCTATGAACCTGATGGGAGGGTGCTGGTAACAGCCAGGTCCCCTTTTCCCTTTCCCAGCCCCTGCACCTCCAGCCCAAGTGGCGCAGGAAGACAGCACAGAGTGGTAGACGGTGAGAAGCTTTGTAACACAGCCTCGGTTCCTAAGCCGCCTTGCAAGGCGCCTGTTTGCCTGAAAGGAAGACCGAGCTGCCTTCAGACAGTTTCCACGTGGGAGCTCCTTCCTGGAGTTTCTCAGGAAATGCATGTTTTTCTGAACCCTGGGTCCTAAGGGGAAAAAAAAATTACTTGCAACATCAGAAAATTGTGGGGGAAAGTACTGCAGTTCTGCAAGAATTAAAGCTCAACAATAAACCCAGAGACATTATTGGAGCACAAAATACCCATACTTGGATGTGCTCAGTCAAAGGCCAAGAACATTCCGGGGGGCCTACCCAGAAACACCCAGAAAAGCCACTTTCACCATCTAACACCCAGACTGTCTTGTAGCTGCTGCACCTTCTAAGTGCGTTCCTGATCCTGACAGCTGTCAACAGTGAGTCTCCCTGAGTATAAAAGAAATGTCAATAAGTTGATAGGCACACGATACTTTATACAAATCCTGTGAGTGACGTTGCTTTGGGAAGCCAAAGGAATCCTTAAACTAGCAATTTGAACACATGATTCATGTAGCAGCCAACCTCGAGAGGGGACCCTAAAGCTGTGTTATTCTAGTACCAGCTAGTAACGTTCACTGGTGTTTTCCACTGTTAGGATCTTCATTACACTTCCTTGTAAAGAAAAATGAATTCGCTTTTTATTAAAAAAGAAATGCAGATATATATAAAATAAGTTGTACCTAATTGACAATTTAGGGAATTTTCCAGAATTCCCTGAGTTTTGATTTCTTGTTTCCCAATTCCCAAAGATTGAAGTCTGTCAGGAATCTGGAAACGCTACATCAGGGGTCAGAGAGGACCATGGGTCACCTCATTGTTCATTTGATGATTATTTATTGAGCACTTGCTATTTTGCAGTGATAAAAAGTTACTACCTTAAGGATGTTTATATTTTAAATCAGAAAAAGACAAACAAAAATGTTCAATGCAAGCCAGTAATCCCAGGACTTGGGGGGCTGAGACAGGAGGATCACAGTGTCGAGGACAGCCTTAGCAAGTTGTGAGACTCTCATCAACCTAGTGAAACCCTGTTTCAAATAAAATATGGCTGGGTGTGTTGCTCAGAGGTGGAATGGTCCTGGGTTCAATTCCTAATACCATAAATAAGTAAATAAATGTAAAAACAAAAAATAAAATAGGGCTATGGGTGTAGCTCAGAGGTAGAATGCTACTGGGTTCAATCCCCAGTAATATAAATAAATAGATTAATTAATTAATTAATTTAAAAGGGCGGATGTGACTAAGAGGTTGAATGTCCCTGGGTTTAATCTCCAGTGCTGAAGGAGCAGGCAGGAGAGGAGGCGGAGGGAGGAAGAGGAGGAGGAGGAGGCAGAGGAGGAGGAGGAGGAGAAGGAGGAGGAGAAGGAGGAGGAGAAGGAGGAGGAGAAGGAGGAGGAGAAGGAGGAGGAGAAGGAGGAGGAGAAGGGGGGGGTAAGCTATTATAATGCCAAACACAGAAGTGAACTGTGGTGTTGCTTCTGAGAAGGAGCAGACCACAGAGAAAACACAGCATGCCAGGAGAGAGACGTCAGTGCTTTGGCTTTGACCATGCAGGTTTGGAATGTCTGTTATGTTAAAGTGAAGGTGTGCAGCAGACTGTTGGGTACATGAGTCTGACGGTCAGGGAAGACCTCAGGGTCTGAGATGCGAAACGAGATCAGCAACCTATCCATTAAGGCCAAGGACACTATTGATGTTACAATGAGAAAAGGTGAAGATAAGATAAGAGAAGAGAAGAGATGTCCGAAGACCAGGGGGTGTCGGGGAAGAGAGAGCCAGGAGAGCCGCTCTCTGGATGTCAGGGGAATCAAGGGGTCCAAGAGGGAGGGAGCGGTGGATGCCTTTGTCTACTGGAAAGACAAGGGCTGGGGTAGAGTAGGCAGCTCTGAGCCATTGGTTATCTTGACAAGATGCTTTCAATAAGTGGTGAGGACTGGACCTGATTGGACGGAACAAGAGAGGATGGGAGCCAGGTGTGGTGGCACATGCTTATAATCCTAGTATTTGGGAGGCTGAGACAAGAGAGTCACAAGTTCGCAGCCACCCTCAGCAACTTAGTGAGACCTTGTTTTAAAAATAAAAAAGCTCGGCATGGTGGACATGCCTGTAATCCTAGCACTTGGGAGGCTGAGACAGGAGGATGAAGGCAGCAGCTTAGTGAGATTCTTTACGGAACCAACCTAGGTGGTCATCAACAGATGAATGGATTACACAATTATGGGACAGACGCACAATGCAACTCTACTCAACAATCAAGAATAAAATAATGTCATTTGCAGGAAAATGGCTGGACCTGGAGAACATGGTGTTAAGTGAGATTAGCCAGTCACGGACTGGGAAAGGTCATACGTTTTCTCTAATACGTGGAGGCCAGTGGATAATGGAGATGGACAAGAAACTCCAGTGGAGCAAAGAAAGGGGTTTAGGGGAAGTGGGGGATCAATGAAGGAGTTCCTTCCATAGACATTGTATACATATGTGAGAATAACTATGTCAGTCGCCTGCCTCGATAAAGAGACACAATTCTGGAAAAGAAAAAATAGCGCTGGGGGTGTAGCTCAGAGGTAGAAAGCCCCTGGGTTCAATCTCCAGCAGAGAAAGAAAGAGAGAGAGAGAGAGAGAGAGAGAGAGAGAGAGAGAGAGAGAGAGAAACCTGCCAAGAAGGCTGATTATTATGAATCAAATTTTAAAAATCTGTTTTTTTATATAAGCGTTATCATATTTACTGGTACAGCTGATATAATGGGTCTCCACTCTCATGATAATTTCTGCTTTGTGCATTTTATATCTGTTGTGATTTCCCCCCATACGTTTGTGTTCTTTTACTTTATTTTAATTATGTATGTCTTTATTTATTTTGGTACTGGGGATTGAACCCAGAGGGGTTCTAACTCCAGGCTATATCCCCAGCCCATTTTATTTTTTCTTATTTTGAAACAGGGCCTTGCTAAGTTGCTGGGGCTGGCCTCAACCCTTCAATATTCCTGTCTTAGCTTCCCAAGTACTGGACACCACTACACCTGGCATGTTCTTTCACATTTAGTTTCTTTTGTTTTTTTTTTTCTTTTGGTACTGGGGATTGAATCCAGGGGCATTCTACCTCTGAGCTACACCCTCAGCCCTATTTTTTTCTTTTTGTCCGGTACTGGGGATTGAACTCAGGGGCATTCTACCTCTGAGCTACACCCCCAGGCCTAGTTTTTATTCTTTATTTTGAAACAGGGTCTCACTAAGTTGCAGAGCATCTCACTAAGTAGCTGAGGCTAGTCGCAAACCCAGATCCTCCAGTCTGAGCCTCCCAAGTACTGGGATTACAAGTGTGAGCCACCATGCCCAGCTTTATTCTTTATTTTGAAACGTGATCTTACTAAGTTGCGGAGGGCCTTATTGAGTAGCTGAGGCTGGCCACAAACCTGCGATCCTCCTGTCTCAGCCTCCCAAGTACTGGGATTACAAGCGTGCGCCACCACACCCAGCTTCTTTCACATTTACAAAACTGAACTTAGGGCTAGAAGTGTAGCTAGTGATAGAGCCCTTGCCTAGCAGGTGCAAGGCCCTGTGTTCCATCCTCAGCCACACACACACACACACACACGGTCTGTGTAGCTGTAAAGGTGTCTCTATCATCTGGGGCTGGCCTGCATCCATCCTGCCCGATTCAGCAGATGCTGCTGGCCAGATGCCAGCATGTGGATAGCTGTAAACAGCAGGTGTAGAAAGTGCTCTTGGGTGCCATGGCAACTGGATCATGATTTTCTATAAGAGGAGGACATGAGTGTGCCCCTCCAGGCGTTGATGCGACAGTGTGCATTGACTTCCTCACTCAGAGCTGACTGCCACAATACGAGAGGCAGAAACTCAAGTCCCTGTTTTTACGGCGCTCACAGGCTGGAGGAGGAGACAGCCGTGCCCAGCAAACGCGTACTGTGTGAGCAAATAAAGAAGTGCTCGGAGCACTGGGGGGCCAGCAGCTCCTCCGCTTTGGGAGGGAGGCGCTGGCCCCTTCTGCCTCGAGGAAGCGCTGAGCTTGGGCTGAGTTTTGGAGAATCAACCAGAGTTGGCCAGAGGATGGACTGGGGGCGAGGGTGAGAAAACAGGGAAGCTCGAGTGCTGGGCGTCTCGGGGAGCGGCAGGTGTGGCTGGGGCACAGGTTCTCCGGGATGCAGGAGAGGTGCTGAGCCAAGCTGGGCCAGGCCCCTGCTGACACTGACCCCGCCGGAGCCAACACAGCCCCATGCCCACCCAGCAGCATTCCCCAGCCCACCGCTGCGGCTCCCGTCTCTTACAAAAATCCTGTCCCGGTAGCCCAGGAACTGTGCTAGAGAGGCCAGCGCCCTCTCCTCACTTCGGCCTGGCCTCCTTGGACTCCAGCCTTCTCCTCAGGCAGCACGGAGCCCTCGGACAGTAGGAGCCTCCATTTCCCAGTTCAGCTTCTTTGCTTTTTGCATAGTGGTCTCAGCTTCTCCTACCACAAGACAAGCCCTCTCTGTGTGCCTGGGAATGTGGCCCCAAGAGTCCCGGTGTGGCAACCCCGCTAGAAAGAGCTTTCCCCATATCTATCTGTCAATCCTGGGGAGAGACTCAGATTGCCAGTGTCAGGTCTTGTGTCTACCCAGAGACCCATCATTGTCACCTGAGTGACGGCAATGTGATTTATTTATTTATTTATTTGCGGTACTGGGGATTGAACTCAGGGGCATTCTACCTCTGAGCTACACCCCCAGCCCTATTTTTTATTCTTTACTTTGAAACCGAGTCTCATTAAGTTGCGGAGTGCCTCGCTAGGTAGCTGAGGCTGGCCTTGAACCCGGATCCTCCGGTCTCAGCCTCCCAAATGCTGGGATTACAAGCATGCACCACCATGCCCAGCTAATGTGATTTATAATGAAGGAAATGAGCTTCCACAATTGGCCCCATCAAAGGAGGGATGTGTAGAAAGGCAGTTCCCAAGGGCAGATGGATCAGGCAGCAGAGAGGAACTAAACAAGAGAAATAAGCATGAACTTAGCCCGGTGTGGTGGCGCATGCCTGTAATCCCAGCACTTGGGAGGCTGAGACAGGAGGATCTCCGGTATCAAGATAAAAAAATTAAAAAGAACTGGGGTGTAGTTCAGAGGTAGGACACTCCTGGCTTTTACCCCTAGTACCAAAAAGAAATAATGATAGACTCATAATGGAGAGTTAAATAGTAAGGGAAAAAGAGAACTCTAAAGAATACAGAAGCAGACAAATGGATTATCTAGACTATACGCAATGGAATATCACCTGCTCATAAAAAGGAATGAAATTCCAATATGGGCTACCACATGAGTAAACCTTGAAAGCATTAAGTGACATAAGCTAGACAGAAAAGGGCAAATATCGTATGATGCCACTTACTTGAAGTACACAGAGTAGTCCAATTCACAGAGAAAGAAAGCAGAAGAGAGCTTCCCCGGGGCTGGGGGAGGGGGGAACGGGGAGTTACTGTTCGCTGGGGATGGAGTTTTGCTTTGGGATGGTGGGAGAGCTTATCTGATGCTCTTCTTAGAGACAATCATTTCATGATGTTTTTAAATGCCTCGCAATTGCTTGGTTACATTACAGCTTCTGTCTACTCTGTGGCCTATTTTCCTGGTGAACATTCTGTATCTTCCTTTTGCCTTTCCCATCCCTTTCCTGTGTTTGCATAGATTCTTTATGATTTCCTTGGAGCAGGTGGAGTTTTTCCTAGAGCACGTGTGGGGAGAGTTGGGGCAATGTTCCCAGGTAGCTGGAATTTCCTTATGACTCAGGGTTTGGCATGTGAGCTTAGCCACCCTTTATTTCGCAGCTCAAGCCCATCTGGGTGCATTTAGCAACTCAGACATACTGGCTGTCTTAGTCTGTTTTCTGCTGCTGTAACCGAGTATCTTTTACAGAGTAAAGAACAGAGGTTAATTTCTTACAGTTCTGGAGGCTGGGAAGTTCAAGGTTCAGGGACCAGCATCTGGCTAGCAACTTCTTGCTGCAGAGTCCCTTGGTGAACATATGGCATGGTAAAGAAACACGTATGCAGGGGGCAGAAAGTTCCCTTGTATAACAATACCACTGCACAGCAACTTCCTCACTCCCACAGTGAGGGCTTTAAGGGGGAGCCCTGTGGCCTCCTCACTATTAGGTCTTCTTTTTTTCTTTTGGTGGTACTGGGGATTGAACTCAGGGGCATTCTACCTCCGAGCTACACCCCCAGCTCTATTTTTTTTATTCTTTATTTTGAAACAGGGTCTCACTAAGTTGTGGAGTGCCTCACTAGGTAGCTGAGGTTGGCTGCAAACTCAGATCCTCTGGTCTCAGCCTCCCAAATGCTGGGATTACAAGCGTGCGCCACCACGCCTGGCTCTTCTTCTTCTTCCTCTTTTTTTTTTTTTTTTTTTTTTTTTTTTTTTTTTGGTACTGGGGGTTGAACCCAGGAGCATTCTACTTTTGAATTACACCCCCAGACATCACCATCATAATCATCATCATTAATATGTTGGTACTGGGAATTGAACCCAAGAGCATTCTACTGCTGAGCTATACATCCAGTCCATTTTATTTTTTATTATTTTGAAACAGGATATCACTAAGTTACAGAGGCTGGCCTTAAATGTACAATCCTTCTACCTCAGCCTTCCAACTACCAGAATTATAGGCATGTGCCACTGTACCTGGTTATAATTTAAATATATATTTTTTTCTCTTTGCAGTTCCAGGGGTTGAACCCAGGGCTTCATGCATGCTAGGCAAGCACTCTACCACTGAGCTACATCCTACCCAGCCCTTTTAAATTTTTAAAAACTTTTATTATTTATTTATTTTGTAGCACTAAAGATTGAATCTAGGGGCATTCTACCTCAAAGCTATACCCCAACCCTTTTAATTAATTAATTAATTAATTAATTTGTTTATTTTATTTTGAAACAGGGTCTCGCTAAGATTCTGAGTGTCTCACAAAGTTGCTGAGGCTGGCCTCAAACCTGTGATCCTCCTATCTCAGCCTCCCAAGTACTGGGATCACAGGCATGCACCACAATGCCTGGCTAATGCCTCACTTCTTAATACTGTTACAACGACAATTAAATGTCACCCTGAGTCTGAGAGGGGACGTTCAAAGCATAGCACTGGCCCACCTGTGCACAGGTCAAGCTGCAGTCTCAGCTGGCGAGGGGCAGAGGTTGGACTCTGCAGATCTCTCGGGTCCCCACTCCCTCAGCCAGCCCAGGACTGAGAGGACCAGCAGCAAAGTCTTTGTCATAGAGAGACCGATTTGGCTGCTAGGGGCTCTCTTACACCTATAGAGAGACAAGGGCTGGAAATAAAACCCACTAGACTTCAGGAATTTCCTGGCTGGTGTAGTGCTGCCGCCTGCTGGAGACGATGGTGAAGAACACTGTGTCCAGCCAGACCAGTCCTGAGACCTGACCTGGGGAGGGGGGGGGGGTGTTAGGAGATAAATTTGCAAGAGTTGGTAGTCTTGTGTTAGCACGTGGAAACAAGAGTTATAACCGCTACTGTGACCTCCTACCTCTTCTCACTTCTTGGCAAGGCTTGAAGAAACTCAAATTATATTTATTTTTCTGTGCTCTGTTTTTTGGGAACGGGCAGTACCGGGAATGAAACCTATGGCCTTGTACGTGAGCATGCTAGGCAAAGGCTCTGAGCTACACCTGCAGCCCTGTGTGTGGAAGTGGGGGGAGATCAGGGAGAATACGGTTTTGCAAGGCAGAGGCTGGGGGAGGTCAACATGGCACCTGCGATCCTCCCATGGCCTTCTAGCCCTCTTGCAATATGGGCAAGAACGCATTTTTGCAAGGCAGAGGCTGGAACACGACTCCATGGCACTTGCGGGCCTCCGGTGACCTTCTCGCCGTCTCGCTAGATCGGGAAGAACGTGATTTTGCAAGGCAGAGGCTGGGGGAGGTTGGCTAGGCGTCTGCAGTCCTTGCTCTGCCTTCTCATGTTCTCTCCGATCTCTCCCTCTCCCCTAGGACTCTCGGGGAGAGGCAAGGTCAGCGAGAATGAGATTTTGCAAGGCAGAGGCTGGGGGAGGTGTTCATGGCACCTGCGGTCCTGCCATGGCTTTCTAGCCTTCTCACGAGATCAGTGAGAATGCTATTTTGCAATGCAGAGGCTGGAACACATCTGCATGGCACCTGCAGTCCTTCCATGGCCTTCTCACCTTCTGGAGAGATCAGCGAGAACGCATTTTTGCAAGGCAGAGGCTGGGACACGTCTGCATGTGCCTGCGGTCCTCCCGTGGCCTTCTCGGGAGATTACGAGCGCCTGATATTGCAAAGTAGAGGCTAGTGGAAGTTGGCGAGGCACCTGTGGTCCTCGCCCTGCCTTCTCGCGTTTTCGCCAAGAAGGCAAGGCAGAGGCTGGGGGAGGTCTACATGGCACCTGCAGTCCTCCCATGGCCTTCTAGCCTTCTCACGAATTTGGCGAGAATGCGATTTTGCAAGGCAGAGGCTGGGTGAGGTCAGCTAGGCACCTGCATTCATGGCCCTGCCTTCTCGTCTTCTGACGAAATCCAGGAGAACGCATTTTTGCAAGGCAGAGGCTGGGGGAGGTCTACATGGCACCTGCGGTCCTCCCGTGGCCTTCTCGCGAATTCAGCGAGAACATGTTTTTCAAGGCAGAGGCTGGGGCACGTCTGTATGGCACTTGCGGGTCTCCCATGGCCTTCTCTCCATCTTTGGAGATCGGCAAGAACACGTTTTTGCAAGGCAGAGACTGGGACACATCTTTCACGGCACCTGCGGTCCTCCCTTGACCTTCCAGCCTTCTTGAGACTTCGGGGAGAATGCATTTTTGCAAGGCAGAGGCTAGGGGAGGTCTAGATGGCACCTGCGGTCCTCCCATGGCCTTTTCGGGAGATGGGGAGAACGCGATTTTGCGAGGCAGATGCGGGGCATGTCTGCATGGCACCTGCAGTCCTCCCATGGCCTTCTTGGGTTCTCGAGAGATCGGGGAGAACACGATTTTGCAAGGCAGAGGCTGAGTGAGGTCAGCTAGGCGCCTGCAGTCATTGCCCTGCCTTCTTGTCTTCTGGCAAGATCGGGGAGAACGCGATTTTGCAAGGCAGAGGCTAGGGGACATCTACAGGGCACCTGCGATCCTCCCATGGCCTTCTCGCCTTCTCGCAAGATCGGGTAGAACGGAATTTTGAAAGGCAGTGGCTGGGGCACGTTGGCAAGGTGCCTAAGGTTCTCTCCCTGCTTTCTCCCGTTCTCCTCGCTGATCTCCACTTTTCCTGAGGACTCTCAGGGAGAAGGCCAGATCGGTGAGAACGTGTTTTTGCAAGGCAGAGGCAGGGGCAGGTCTGCATGGCACCTGCGGTCCTCCCAGTGCCTTCTCGCCTTCTCGCGAGATCGGTGAGAATGCGATTTTGCAAGGCAGATGCAGGGGCACATCTGCATGGTACCTGCGGTCCTCCCATTGCCTTCTCACTTTCTCGGGAGATCGGCGAGAACGCATTTTTGCAAGGCAGAGGCAGGGGCACGTCTGCATGGCACCTGGGGTCCTCGCCTTGCCCTCTCCCCTTCTCACGAGATCAGCAAGAACGAGTTTTTGCAAGGCAGAGGCAGGGGCACATCTGCATAGCACCTGTGGTCCTCGCCTTGCCTTCCCATCTTCTCGTGAGATCAGCAAGAACACGTTTTTGCATGGCAGAGGCAGGGGCAGGTCTGCACGGCACCTGCGGTCCTCCCATTGCCTTCTCGTGAGATTGGGGAGAATGTGATTTTGCAAGGCAGAGATAGGGGCAGTTCGGCAAGGCGTCTTTGGTCCTCTCCCTGCCTTCTCCCCTTCTCACCAATCTCGCCTTCCCATGGAGTACTCACATAGTGGCTGGGAAGTGAGAGAGAGGGAAAGAGGAAGGGCTGAGATCTCACAATCCCCTGGGTCGCTCCCTCAAGGGCCTAAAGACCTCCTGCTAGGCTCCACTTCTTCAAGGTTCACCATCTGGGGACCACACCTTTGCCAAATGGACCTTTGAGGGACATCCAGTTTAAACCATAGTCTAGAGTTTGAGTTTTTGTTTTGTTTTGCAGTACTGAGGATTGAACGCAGGGCATTTTACCCCCAAACTACACTCCTGTTGGAACAGAATCCTCATAAAGCACCCCAACATGGCACAATTCCGGCTTCTCTTCCGGGCATCAGCTGATCAGCTAGTGGTGCCTTCCCGTGCCCAGGAACCAGCCGGCCTATCACCCCTGGCTGGCTCCAATTTCTTCCCCTTCGTCCCACCCTATGAAGCCCCGTACCTGGTCCTGCAAGACCACCCCCTACCCTATCTATAAATATTGGTTGTTTCCCTTTGTACTCAGGAACAATAAACTTTCTCTCTCACTCTGTTCCTCCGGCCTCTGACTATTTTTTATTATTTATTTTGAAACAAGGTCTCACTAAGTTGCAGAGGGCCTCACTAAGTATCTGTGATATGGGAAAGAACAGTCAGAGCCATGGAAATATTATTAGTTAAGAATTTAGACTTTGGATAGAAGAAAAAGGAATTCCCGCTCCCCCCTCCCCCCCCTAGCGGCCAGTGTGCTGACAATTAGCAGAGAAGGTAAACAGAGAGGGCTTGCAAATCAATGAGGCCAGCCCCTCCCTTATGCATGCCTGAGACAGGAGCGGCAGGGGTCATCTCTAAACCTAAACAAGGTGGTACCAGCCCTGTCAAGCCTGGAGACAGGACCTTGAGTTAATGAGCTCTTTCTACTTTTGGTACCATGCTCCTGCTAGGAAGAAAATGTAATAAATCTCACATTTTCTCTTCTTTCTTCCTTCTTCCCAAAGTTAAGTGACCAACTGTATATAAGGGTTGAAATCTCTTTGTTAGAGGCCCAGAAAGCGGGAAATTACCCGGTCTGGGTCATCAGGTGCTTGTTAAAGGAAGACTCGCTCATCCTACTTTTGGCCTCTGGAGTTTTCTTTTGTCTCTGAGACTAGGCTTGTGGGGAGCACTCTCTTGCAACAGCTAAACCAGGCGGAAGCTATTCTTCCTTACGATTGGCCTCCTTTACCTCTAAACTTTCTCTCTAACACCTGCCTGAGAACTCCGTTCCACCCCAAACCAGAGTTTACTGCTCTTTGTTTACTTCGGGGCAGGTCAGGGGACCATCAGACATGGTGCACATTAACCAAAATGGCAGGAGGACTCAGAACAGGAAGATGCACTAATCTAACTTGCTATTATCAATTCACTAGGGATTAAGTATACTGAGAAGATTCTTAATTGCATGACATCCCAGAAAATCACATTATACCAGGGGAGTGGAGCTTGCTAAGCCAACAGATTCCTCTCCATTAGAATTCAGAAAGAACTCTTATTTGCAACAAGAAGCATGGATCAATACTGACAGTTACTGAAACGTTTTAATGAGGATGCTCGAGCGTTTTGTTTCAAGAAACTACAAGTCTAACAAGAGCTGCCACTGTTACCAGTGCTGATTAAGTAGTTTCTGTGAAGCTGTCTAACCTGTTCTATTCAACCTGTAAACTATTTGACAGTCATAAAAAGAACAAAAAAGTAACAAAGTAAGAAAAGCAGGAAATAGCTCAGAGTGGTGGTGCACTCCTGCAATCCCAATACTTTGGAGGCCGGGACAGGAGGATCACAGGCACAGGTTCAAGGCCAGCCTCAGCAATTTAGCAGCCCCTCAACAACTTAGTGAGACCCTGTTTCAAAGCAAAAAATAAAATGGGCTGGAGTGTAGCTCAGAGTTAGAATGCCCCTGGGTTCAATCCCCAGTACCAAAAAAAAAAAGGAAAAAGAAGATGAAGAAGAAGAAGAAGAAAAAAAAAAAAAAAGAGGAAAGAAAACGAGAGGAAGGAAGGAAGGAAATCAGGAAAAAGATTGGAACTCTATCACTTTTGTGCTTGGCCTTGCAATTGGATTTTTATTTTTGCAGGTCAAAATACTTACTGCATTTAATAGAGGTCAAAGGGTATTATTCATAGCTTTACAGTTTCAAACTGATTACCAGGTATTTAACCAGTAATGCTGTGCAAGTGTGTCCAAAAGAACACAGTATAAGAACATGAAAGCTTTTGTTTAGCTTCTCTCATCTCCACCTCTCCAATCCCACTGCCTTCTTATAGTTAAGCAGCGCTAACAGTTTGGTTCATGCCTTTCCAAAGTATATAGTTATAGAAATAGCAAAAGAGACTACTTTCTAAGCACTAAACAATTGACTACATCAGAACTACTTATCAGAGCTACTCTTCAAATAAGAAAACAGATTAATGTGAAACATACTGAAAAATTACTGTCTACCAGTATTTTTTCTTTTTCTTTTTTTTTTTTCTTTTTGGCAGGGGGGGGGGCAGTACCGGGGATTGACCCAGGGGAATTTTACCTCCAAGCTACATCCCTAGTTTTTTTTTTCATTTTTCATTTTGAAACAGGGTCCCACTAAGTTGCTGAGACTGACCTTGAATCTGTGATTCTCCTGTCTCAGTCTCCCAAGTGCTGGAAGTATAGGTGTGTGCCACCATGCCCTGCTGTCTACCAGTATTTTAATACATTCTCCCCCAACCAAACCACGCTGATTTTGTATTTGGCGGGCTTCCTGACATGTGTCAGACCACAAGCTGGAAGGAGATATAAATATAGACAGCACAATGTGTAACAAAATTTGCTTAGAGTAAGCTAAATTTTTAAATCATAAGTCAGAGCTAAAAGACGATTGCCCTTCATTAAATCATGGAAAGACGGGGGCAGGGGGATAGAGACAAAAGGATTTTGGGGCCAGCGTGAAGTGGGGGAGCTTTTGACTCTGGTTCAATTAATCAGCAAGTTCTCATTATTCATCTAAGCTGAGAGGAGCACTGTCGGTATAGAGAAATACAAGGTGTGGTCCCTGTTTCCAGAGGGTTTGCCATCTACTGAGAGATCAGCTGGGCAGACAGAAAGAATCAGATATGAAAATGCTTGCACAAGAGCCTGAATTGGGCAAAGGAATGAGCCAAAGGCAGCCTCCACGGATTTCTACAGAGAGATGATAAAATCACATTTGCTCAGAGCTCCTCACTCCCTCCCCTCCTCGACTTTCATTCCATGACTAGGACACTGGCTATTGTAATGAGCTTGTGCCCAGCGCTCGCTGTGCTTTCTCATGGGTGCAAAAGGACTCCTCTCTGCTTAAAATTAAAAGGATGGCTCTCCTTTGACCATCAAAGAAGTCTGAACATCTTAGTCCAGAGTGGCGGTGCACGCCTGTAATCCCAGTACCTGGGAGGCTGAAATAGGAAAATCGCAGGTCTGAGGCCAGCCTCAGTGAAGCTCATAAACTGTGTGAAACCCATAAACTATGCTAATATCCTTCCAGACTTGTCTCCCATTCCGGAATACAAATCCTGTGCTCTGTTAAAATCGAACTACCGACCAATCCTCAGTCCCCCTCGGCTCGCGCCCCCTGCGGTTCCCACCCTCTCCTGGCCCCTGAAGCTGTTGCAGTAATCCAGGGAATGGATGACCAGCTGGAGAGAGGGTGGGAAGTGTGGAAACGGAGAAGAGAGGGAGGGAGCGCCCAGGGCTGGGTGACTGATTGTACATGGCGGGCTGCAGGGGGCTGAGTCAGAAGTAACTCTCTTTGGGTTTTACGCAGCAGATGGAGCTATTGGAAGTTAATGTTTATTCAATACTGACCCCCAGGACCATATGCGATTAATGATGACTTCTCTGCACTTTTTTTTTTTTTGTACTGGGCATTCTACTTCCAATCTACATTGCCAACCGTATTTATTTATTAACTTTTTATTTTGAAACAAGTTCTCACTGACTTGCTGAGGGTTTTGCCAAGTTACTCGAACCTGTGATCCTCCTGTCTCAGCCTCCCAAGTACTGGAGTAACAGGTGTATGCCACCACAGCCGCCTGGATAACTAATATTTTTTTTTGTATGTTTATTTTAAGCAGTGCAGGCCTAACACAACACTTTCCTTAGGGAGCAGGAGGTCTGGAAGAGGCCGGGCAACAGCTGCAGCATGCCCTTGAATGTGCTGAGGACTTCTCCAGCCCCTTCCTGCTTCCTCCTCTGCCCCTAGGATCATCTTCACCACCTCTTCCTCCACAAGTCTAGACCAGCTCAATGTTAAAAGCTATACTCCAGGCATTCAGAGAGAGTGATCCAACCCTCTCACAGTCAGATCCAGATTTTCAGGGAGAAAACAAATTAGCAGGAAAATCTCATCCTCCTGTCCTCTGATCAGAGCTTTCTTCTCTGGAGGAAAAATCTATTAGGAAAGTAAATTACAATCGGAGGACTGGTAAGCAATGTAGATTCACACATCTCACCCTTCAGCAAGTCTGGTCTGAGCCGGGCGTAGTGACGCATGCTTGTAATCCCAGCGTTTGGGAGGCTGAGACTGGAGGATCCGGGTTTGTGGCCAGCTTCAGCTACCTAGTGAGGCACTCCACAACTTAGTGAGACCCTGATTCAAAATAAAGAATTAAAAAATGGGTCTGGGGGTGCAGCTCAGAGGTAGAATGCCCCTGGGTTCAATCTCCAGTACCAAAGGAAAAAAAAATCTGTTGTGCTTCACCAGAAAAGAGCACCCCAAACCAGTCCTTGTCTTTCTAGCTCTGCTCCTGCACCCTAGTCCAAGCCGCCATCCAAAGTTGGCAAAACTGGTCTGGGCGCGCAGCTCAGTGGTGGAGTGCTTGCCGACCCTGTGAGAGGCCCTCGGCTCAATACCCGGCATCGCAGAAACAAAATTAACAAACTTCTGCAGTAACTTCTTTGTCTCTAAACTGTCATCTTTATTCCCTTGCAATTGATTTTCTACTCAGCATACAGAATTAGCCTGTTGAAGTGGAACTCAGATCATATCCCTGCCTAAAACAACTCAGGAGCTCTTGGTCTTTGACTAAAATCCAGACTCTTGTCCATGTTCTTCAAGGAGCCCGTGCCCTGGCCCCTGTCTAGCTCTCTCCTTCTTCTCCTACCCCTCCTCCTCTTGTTCCTGCCACTCTAGCCACCTGCTCTCCTGCTGTAGCTCAAACCCGCTAAACTCATGCCTCATGGATACTTATTTATCTAGCGGAAGAAAATGCATTCATCTGTTTGTTACAGTTTTCACTGAGCATTGACAAACTGGCATTCTGATGTGCACACCCAAGATGCGCGCGTCCATCTCTTGAGTCTACTTAGTGTGAATCTGCAGACAAGATTATATTTCTCAGCCCACGATCCTAAGAGACATAGTCATGAGATCCAGTTTCTGTCTGTTCCTCTAAAGCACTACTACCTCTGAATGGCCTTGACTTTACTGTGTTTAGTAAATAAACTTATATGCTAATTTAGGCAGTTTGCTTTACTGTAATTGTGCAGCCCTCAGCCAACCAGTCACCATCTGTTCCAGAAGAGGTGTGCAGGGTCTTGGGGGAGGGTTGACGGGGGCACTGGTCTCATTCATTTGCCTCCCACGTCTTGGGCTTTATTGTCATTCACCGACATGTGCGTTTCTAAATGGGTTTAGAGAGAACTAATTACCTCTCACAAAATGGAAACACGAGTGAAAAGATTTCTGCAAAGGACCAGGTGGGAGCTCTTGCAAGCACAAGGAAAGAAAGAAGGACGGGGCTAACATTTTTCAGACTTCTTGGTGGAGTGTCTCATCACAGTCACTGAGGTGTAAAGATGGTGATCTCGCGAGACCTGACAAGGTCAGCTGGGACGTGGAAAATCTGCAGGGGGACTGTTTGCAATATGGATTTCCAGCCACTATTATTTCTAATTGACTTTGACCTACATGTGTATTTTCCTTGAGATTGCCCAATGAGTGCCTGAAACTTTCATAATTAATGTGACAGTTGAGATAGTTTATTTTTAACTTCTATTTTGTGCTTATTATATATTTAGTATACTAATCTACAAATAATGTTAACATATAACTATGGTATAGTATTAGCATATGTATACATTAACATATATTCATATATATATATATATATATATATATATATGGGGACGTACGTGCATTCTCAAAAATTTTAATGATACAGACAAAACTTTAAAGGCCACTGAAATAAATGATGGCATTTAGTAGCATGGTGGCACATACCTGTAATCACAATATTTGGGAGGCAAAGACAGGAAGATTGCAAGTTCTAGATTGGCATGCAGTAACTTAGACACACACACACACACACACACACACACACAATGACATTTGCAAAAAAAGTGACCTCATTATCATGATTAAAGGCTAGAATCATTATTTCATAATATCCTTTTATACAACATAGAGACTGTGCTCACAATGGGTCAACAATAACTACTTATATCTAGAACACAAGAGTTTTACAATCATCAAAAACGTGGAAGGTGGCGCTCAGGGGCGACCCTAGAGATAGACTGCACGGCTGATTCTGTTCTACTCATTGCTAACTACAGCCTGGGCAAGTTAGCTGACCTACTGTGCCTTGGTTTCTCCACTATAAAGTGAGGATATTAGTACCTTTTGCACAGAGCTGTTTTGGGGATTAAATGAGCTGGCACAAGAATTTAGACCAGTACTTTGCATTTAATAAGTGCTCAGTGCTGAAATGGTGGTACACGCCTATAACCCCAGTGACTCGGGAAGCTGAGGCAGGAGGATCCTACTTCAATGTTGGCGTGGACAACTCAAGGAAAGCTGGTCTCAAAATAAAAAATGAAAAAAGCTGGGGATGTAGCTCAGTGGCAGAATGCCCTTGGGTTCAATTCTCAGTATCACAAAATAAAATTAAAGATGAAAAAAAATAAAGAAGTTCTCAGTGAATATTAACTAATATTAAGCTGATTTTGGTTACATTTGAGAAAACATGAAAATAAAACTAATTTCTGAGCCGGGCATGGTGGCGCACGCTTGTAATCCCAGCATTCGGGAGGCTGAGACCGGAGAATCCGGGTTCGCGGCCAGCCTCAGCTACCTAAGTGAGAAACTCCGCAACTTAGTGAGACCCGGTTTCAAAATAAAGAATAAAAAAATAGGGCTGGGGGTATAGCTCGGAGGTAGAATGCCCCTGAGTTCAACTCCCAGTACCAAAAAAAAAAAAAAAACTAATTTCTGCTGGATAGCATGGGCAGTATACTGCTTTTGGAGTAGGGAAGGTTTTTCAGTGTTTAAGGAAACATCAATCAACTTCAGAATTTTTTTCTTTTTTTCTTTCTTTCTTTTTTTTGGTACTGGGGATTAAACCCAGGGGCATTCTACCTCCAAGCTCCACCTCCAGACCTATTCTTTATTCTTTATTTTGAAACAGTGTCTCACTAAGTTTCCGAGGACTTAAGTAGCTGAGGGTGGCTGGGAACCTGCGATCCTCCTGTCTCAGCCTCCCAAGTACTGAGATTACAAGTATGCACCACCCACCACGCCGGCTCAACTTCAGAAAATTTTTGCAAAATAGTGTTAGGAAACATCAATCATGATGAAATTAAGCAACTAGTGAGGAGTAGAAATTAAATACCTCTTAAAATAAATAATAAATATCTGGGCTTAGTGGCACATGCTTGTGATCCCAATACTTAGGAGACTGAGTAGGAGGAACGCAGGTTCGAGACCAGACTCAGCAAATAGCAAGACTCATCAACTTAGCAAGACTCTTTTTCAAATTAAAAATAAAATACGGCTGGGAGTGTAGCTTGGAGGGAGAATGTCATTAGGTTACATCCCCAGTACCACAAAAATAAATAATACATTTAAGATGTTTAAAACAATTTTAAAAGCAGGACTTTTTTAAAGTAAATAATAGATGTTAATGTTTAAAACAATTTTAAAAGCAGGTCTTTTTTTTTGTTTATGTGGTACTAGGGATTGAACCCAGGGGCATTCTACCTCTGAACTATACTCCCAGCTCCATTTTATTTTTTATTTTGAAGCAGGGTTTCTTGAAGTTGCAGAGGCTGACCACCAACCTGCAATCCTCCTGTCTCAGCCTCCCAAGTACTGGGATTACAAGCCTACACCACCACGCCTGGCTAGGACACTTCAAATAGTAGTGCTCTCAGGTAAAAACTTTCTCAACAGGACTCCAAAAGCACAAGCAACTCACAGGAAGATCAATACTTGGGGTTCCATTAAACTGAAGAGCTTCTGTGCAGCAAAGGAAGCTATCAAGAACCTCAAAAGAGAGCCCACAGAGTGGGAGAAAATTTTTGCCAGCTACTCTTCTGAAAGAGGACTAATATCTAGGATATACAGAGAACTCAAGAAACTCACAGCTAAGAAAACAAATAACCCAATCAAAAAATGGGAAAAGGATCTAAATAGATACTTCACAAAAGGAGAAATACAAATGGCCAATAAATGTATGAGGAAATGTTCAACATCATTAGCAATCAGAGAGATGCAAATCACAACTACCTTGAGATTTCACCTAACCCCAATCAGAATGGCAATCATCAAGAACACAACAACACCTGCTGGCGAGGGTGTGGAGAAGTGGGAACCCTAATACATTGTTGGTGGGATTGCAAATTAGTGCAACCACTTTGGAAAACAATATGGAGGATCCTCAGATGAATGGGAATGAACCTACCATATGATCCAGCAATACCACTTCTGGGTATCTACCCAAAAGAACAGAAACCAAACTATCAGACTGACGCATGTGTATCTATGTTTATAGCCGCACAATTCACAATTGCCAAACTATGGAAACAGCCAAGATGTCCATCAACAGATGTATGGATTACAAAACTATGGGATATGTACACAATGGAATTTTACTCAGCCATAAAGAAGAACAAAATCATGTTATTTACAGGGAAATGGAACTAGAAAACATTATGTTAAGTGAGATTAGTCAGTCACAAAAAGTAAAAAATCATATGTTCTCCCTAATATGTGGAAGCTAGGGAGAAAAGGGGACATAAGAAGGACTCCAGATGAAGAAGGAGAATCCTTAGGTGAGCAAAGAATTTGACATAACGGAAGGTGACGGGGGGGAGGGGGGACACCCTAATGCACATGATGTATTTTCACCAACATATCAAAGTCAATCACTAAACTGAACTTGAAAAGGAGGGAGGGGGAGAGAGTGGGGGTGGAACTTGGGGAAGGGTTAAATGAGAAATGTGTGCATGCATGCCTTTACCAGCTTGTACCTAACAAAGATGTATGATTACAATGCACCAATTAAAAAAATTAAATTAAATTAAAAAAATCAATACCAAGGACATTTGCAAGGAAGAGTATTGTAGATTATTTCCTGACAGTTGCACATTTTCATTTCCTATACCCCTTATTGCCTACATATAAATCATGGCACAATATGGGTTTTCACAATGATAGCACAAAGTCATCAAGAAACAGTTGAAATAATTTAAATATATTCTGTTTACCAAGGGAAGGACTTATGTTACATAATTTGGACTGAAGTCCATGAAAAAGTTCTGAAGCAAAAGGAATAATTTGGGTTTTCTGAAGAATTTTCCCTTGCAATGCTGTACTTGAATGCCAACGCTGGTCAAACAGACACAGATTAGAATCCTTATTCTGTCACTTACTAGTACTGGAGCCAAGTGGCTTGACTTCCTTCAGTCTACAATTCCTTACTTGTAAAATGAAATAAATAATGTGATATGTTTCCTAGGGTTGTAATAAGTATATAATGCATTCAACAAAATGTCTGGAGTATTGTAAGTATTTACTAAATTTTATCTAGCAGAATTAATATTATTTTAAATGTATAGTGTGGCAAATACATCTGATACTTCAAACTACAATAGTTAAAAATCAACAACTGTGTTCCATACTAGCAGTCAACAAAAACAAAACAAAACAAAAAGTAGATAGAAAACCTTGGAACCTTGGGAATTTATGGTGAAATATGGCATAATTTACCACGAATAGCAATTTTCTCCCTGAAACAACCAAGTATTTGTTTCAAGTTCTGCCTTGATATTTGTGAGTGGGAGGAAGTATAACTTTTCCTGTTTATAGGTTATAAAATATGATGTTATTGCAGCTGGGCATGGTGGCGCATGCTTGTAATCCCAGCATTTGGGAGGCTGAGACAGGAGAATCCGGGTTCGCGACCAGCCTCAGCTACCTAGTGAGGCATTCCGAAACTTAGTGATATCCTGTTTCAAAATTAAAAAAAAAGAATAAAAAATAGGGTTGGGGATGTAGCTCGGAGGTAGAATGCCCCTGAGTTCAATCCCCAGTACCGCAAAATAAATAAATAATGACATTATTGCATATTAGGGATCACTATATGCCAAATGCTTTCTATATATCACCTCTTTTCTTTCCTCCTCCTCTTCCTCCTTCGTCTTCTTTTTTTTTTTTTTTTTTTTTTTTTTTCTGGG